>JAEMON010000007.1:3124087-3134401 GCA_030264115.1 Lygus lineolaris
ACCTCAATAGCAAAGTTATCATCTCATAAACGTCCTTCTTGTCATCAAAAGGACACTAGTTGCCAAATGATTAAAAAAAGGGACAGTGGGTGGAATTTATGAACTTTGTACTTTTGTGGGTGGAATTTTATGAACTTTGAACTTTCCTCAGCCCACCTGAAGGTGAAAGGAAAGTATTGCGATCAGCAGAAAACCCAATTTCTGGAACACCACCTTTAACTGGTCCTAATCGATATCTGATTAATTTTCTCCATGTTTTGGAAATGTGTATGTGCGTCCGTATGTATGTATGTGTGTACATATATGTATGAACACGATTGCGGCCCCTATGAAAATGATAAAAAACATTCCGATTTCGAGGATTGGTTTCTACATGTCTGAGGATGAGACCCTAAGAATTTCAGCCCTCCAGGTCAATTATTAGGGGGAGAAAATATTCCAAGTAGATGAAAAAACGTCGTTCTAAGCCCTTTTTTTTAGATTTTCTCCCAAACTGCTCTAACGATTTTGATTAAATTCACAGGACTTACTCTTCTAACAAGTAGAAACAAGTTCCAATACCCCTCATCTCCACAATAATATATTGAGGGCCGGAATCAGCGTTGAAACCCACAAAATAGCCATTTTTCAGGTTTCTACGGGTGAGGTAAGTAGTGTGAAGCCTCATTTTTGTGAGAAATAGGGGGTGTCTAGCTAGCCGCCAGTGGTTTGTGTTCATGACGGTACATTCAATGTTGAATGAAATCTGGGGGACACTCCCAGATCCCCGGATTATTACAGTTTAGATCAAGGAGATATGGAACTAGTTTTTCGGATTGGTACATGATAGCAGAGGATACATAGATACGTAGAAAAATCAAACTATAAATGATTTACTCACTGTGCACTTTGAGAAGGACCGTTGGGAATGTCAAAGGTGGACGCTAGAAGTCTGGCCTTCGGAAGGGCGGCAGGTGGTTGGAGGGTGGGGGGGTGACGCACGCAGAAAGTTTTACGCTCACGGTGTCGAACACGGTTTACCTCCGTAAAAACATATTCCATGTTAATACATGTTTATAGTGAAGTATGTTAACGTATAAGATATGTGAAATAGAAAGGGGTTCAGATGGTTCAGAATGTCCTTAAACAAAACAAACGTATTGTAAACTGTTGCTCATTATGATATCTAACTCAAGTAAAAATGTGTAAATACTTACGAATCCGGGCCTCACTGATAACCAAACGTATATTTACTTTTCTTGATTTCCAGGTGCTCCTGAGGAGTAAACGTCAACTCTGCTATGGAACAAATTAATACGCCTTTATGCTGCCACCAAAAGTAAATCAAAATGCGTTTGTATCTTATGATTTCACCCTATCAAGTAAGTATCGTTTATTTGGTATTCATCAACCGTGTCATATCCATAAAGCGTTTTAGAATAATATCTTCCTAATTTTAACGGTTTGACCTCGGGTTTGACAAACTCTTTTTGTATCTAAGAGGTCCAAGTACTCTAACACCGCTTTTTGTATGAGGTTAATATTATTGCCTATCCCTATCGTTACCTCTTTCACCTTTGAATTTATTTTATTTGCCCCTTAATATTTAAACTAAATTAAGCTCAAATGTATATTTTTTTATAATTTATGTTACAACGGTTTGGCAGGCCACCTGCATAACTGTTGAAGATTAAGAATAATGATTATCAATTCGCTTCGCGCAAAATAATGTAAATTTCTGACTGACCAATTCAAAGTGGTTTGTGAGGTGATCTAGCGTGTTGTGTGAGTGTTAGGCATCAGTCATTCTATAGACACGGGGGAGGGGCGGGGAGAGAGAGAGAGAGAAAAAGAGGATGTTGAAACAACCCATGGTGATTTGTTATACCACATGTTGAGTAACATATTTGGATCAGTGTTACGTCGATGAGTGGGTGTTACGTATTGGGGTTGTGTGGGTACTCTAGAATAGTTAGTTCTGAATAAATAATTAATGCGCCTGTTCTACATCAAGGTGGGTGGATGATAGGTCATTAATAATGGCTTAATTTGAGATTTCCTGATCGATCGACTCGATTTCAACTCACTATAGAGAGAGAGAGAGAGAGGGGGGGTGTTTTTGTGAGAAATTATCGATTTGGTACTCGATGTACCGACTGGTAGCGATGTGACGATTATAAATGCCAAAGAGAAAAGTTTATGGTTCAAATTACTAAAACCTACCACAACTTGATGTATACACTAATAACTCAATACAAACGCTTAAATTATCGCCAGCAAACGATAGTATTCCAAGAAGACTTGGTTCAGTCACCTAACCTCATCTCAACAAATCCAGCTTTTATCGACCTCATGGGCAAAACATGGCGGCGTTTACCAAGGGCTGAAGTTATAGATCACCATGTTCACCAAAACTCAACTGTCGTTACCATCAGTTATTTATCTTGCAGAAATCCCCCCCCCCCCCCCCCCCCCCCCCCCCCCCCCCCTAGCTCTATAATCCTCCAATTCTCCTGATGGTTGGTTCTCTCTCTCCCTGCACGACCATCTCCGGATTTTGTCTTCAGTCAATTTTCTCTGGATGGCACAACATGGAGGAGTACCAGCAAGTAATCTAGTTCAGGGAGTGGAACATGTATGCTATTTACTGATAATCATCTCTTCTTTCATATTTTTATCTCCCATAATCTTCATTGTGTCACACATACATCATCACCTCTTCCTCGATTACCTACCTGATATTGATCTGCAATCATCATCTCTTCTCATTAGTCCTGGTCAGTCTTTCCTTTGATATTTTCCACGAGATTCCAACTCACTTGATTGCCCAGCTCTGTAATAGTAATAATGTATGTCTCCTGATGGTTGGTTGTCTCCTTCCCTGGACGACCTATCCGGATTTCCTATCCGGGTCGGAGAAATGTTTCATAGGAAGATAAACAACTATACAACAAGGTTGGAACACATCCTTCCTCAATGCTTACAACATGACCATATTATATTGTTAACCACTACACTTTCAAGTTCATGATAGCTGAGGTGCCTTGGATAGTGAGAATAGTTAGTGATTTGCCTGGCCTATACGTTCAAATTTCCGAAATATCAGTACCTACCTAGGCACTGGACTGAACTTGCAGTCCTGTGCTCACAAGTTTTGGGAATTTGACCGTCTCAGACGGGCTCTTCCTCAAGGATTACCCGTCCAATGAGATAGATGGGTGCTCTAATTAGGTTGCCGAGGAAATTTTGTGTTAGGCAATAACGAGTGGGGTCCTGGTAGTTATTTGGTACATATTTTAGAAGCTTTTAATGTAGACGAGGTGGTATCGTGTCTTCAAGAAAGAACCACGGTCTTCAGCTTCGTGTAGTTTTCTTGTTTCAAGGAAGTCCTCCCATTGTTGAAGAAAAGTGGTCTGTGTGAATGACTAATGAGGGACCATGGGAAACATCAAGGAGTGTCAAGGGAAGAGTCTGTCCATGATCTAGGTTAGTCATCTTGTGAGTTCTGGAGTTGATTGCTTCCTGATAAAAACCTCGTCCGGGCCTGATTCCTACGCTTACACTTCCTTCCTTATTAGAGCAAGCACAAATAGAATCATGACAATATTTTACTGAGATCCTTATACTGAGCGTCATCTCAAAACTGCTGCGTAACCAAGGCCTTATGAAAATAGGTTAACATCATGACAATAAGACCATCTTTTTGTCTGAGTTTACTGATCTGTTTTTTCTTTCTGGGCATCGTCATAACATTCTCCCATCATCATCTGTGTAGGAATTGAGAATGACCGGTACAAAAATCGCTTTAAACCCCTAACTTTATTTGAAAACATCAAATTATCTAGCGGAATAAATCGTTAAAGATGAAGGAAATAACAGCTGTGGGCCTTGTACTTCTTGTCAGTCTTATCAATGTTGTGGAGCCCGGCACTACTCGACTAATCGAAATACGCTTGGGAGGCGCACACTTTCAAAATTCCCGCTCCAACATCTTGCTGATCAGCACAGTTCGCTAACATTTTGTCTACTATCTACCTACCTACGTAAAACGTGGAAAGATAAATTCACTCCACTCGAGATATACATCAGTATTGTGATATAGTCAGAACGTTTATTCAAAAATCAGTATTAAGGAGTATTTTTAAAAATTAGTTACAATTACAATTAGTCACAATAATGTGGAAGTAGGTACCTACGTAGAAGAATTGGGATTATTTTGAAACGTCTAGTTGAAACAAGCTAAGCCCAAGCTGATGAACCATGTCGACACTTTCACTGTGTAAAATACGTGCTGTAGACAGCAAACTGAATCAAACATCTTCAATTCGGTTCTATTTTATTTATTGTTTATTAATTTTTGAACAAGACACCCCAAAAAAGTCAAAACTTTCATGAAACTTGACTACGAAACAAAAATTAAGCAAAGATTTACCAGTCATATCGACTTTCCCCCATCAAATTACCAACCATGTTTTGGCCAAATTTAGCTTTGTCCAATAAAGTTAAGGGGTTTCCCAATAAATGCCCGTCGGTCTTTCGCCCGTTTTGCCACAATTCTATGATATTCACATCGAACATTGAATGGGGAAAATGATATTATTGATGATTTGGATTCACCACTTTGAATGCTTTTGCGAAAACTTTTACAATTAAACTTGAAGGCTTTCATAATTTATTGTTTTATGGAAGGGAAGGTTTTATTTAAACGTGTTCATTTTGGCGTTCGAAAATTATATAGGAAACCATGTTAAAAAAATTACGATTTCTTGAGGAAGATTACCTATAGTTCTCATGCTTATGTCAAGCCTTTTTCTGTAGGTGCCTATATAGACTCCTCCTAATTTACGTTTTGTTTAAACTTGAGTGGAGGGTATCATAAATTGTTATTATTCCATCATCACTGTTGTGAACACCAACAGAATTAACTTATTGATTGCTTAACACTATTGTATTACTATGTGTACAACCTACTCTCCATGTGTATGCGTATGTCTCTCTTTGACGTTCTACGCCCTTTTTTAATCCACAGTGGTTCATTTCCCCTTGATCTGTGATATACGTAGCAATTTTCTATTTGAATCTCTCTGTTTAGTTAATAACGCTTTCAAATTGTTTCGCTCTAGTCGGAAAATGTATCATCAGTGTGTGATTTACTTATTATAGAGCAGAGGTGGCCAATGTTGTTCTGAGTCGTCCAACTATGAGACTAGGTAGCCAGGAAGTCTATAAGGTCAAATATGTACATAATAATTGAGATGGAAAATATTGTTTTACGAGCTGCAATGAACATCTTCCGTCGAGAAATTGCGTGTTTTATGTTGAAATCGTTTCATCTCATTGAAAAGCCTGAACCTATATTCATCAAGAGGTTATTATTCTCACTTTTCACACAGTCTTTCGTTCCTTTTGCTATCTCCTGATTTGGCCGCTTTGGGAAAATGCTTGTGATGGTATTTTTAGCTTGAAATGGTGAACAGAGTTTTTAGTTTAAAATGACAACAATCGTATCCAATCCAGGAAAAACACCTTGTGAAAGTTGGTTTGCTCCTCTTGGCTAACATTAACGTCAACTGCCACTGCTAGAGAAGCTCTCCCATTGTAATGTTGCCAACCTGAAAAAGCAAAAAAAAATATATCCTTCGAAGTCCTTTGTCTCCCTGGGTAAATTCGTGCCTTCCCTCTCAATGTGCAAATTCCTCCATTTTCCTGTCTGTTCGTTTTTTTGAACTACCTACGAGTATATGGGCAGTGGGGGTTCAAGTGAGTGGGTGGGGCATTAAAAATCAGTTGGCCACCTCTGTTATTCAGTTTTTCACCTACCTACCTAGCTAATATTATTTTCACTTTTCTAATCAAATTTATATTTTATACTTATTTATAATTTTATTTTTTCTGTTGAACGTGCATATCCCTCAAAATGTGTACTCAGAGGGTAGTAGGGCCTACCAACGCTTTGACATTAAAAAAGTGTTTGCAGGAGTTGAAAAAAACTAGTTCAATGTGCAAATTCAAATAATGACTACCTAGCCAATGTAATAGGTTCCTAACAAAATCTGAATGAATACCTACGTTTTTTTCCTGAGTTTAGGGCCAACATCTTCACTTGGTACAAATTATTGCAATATTAATATTTTTGTTGGTACATCTCCTAAGTTACCTACATAAGTAGGCCACTAGATAGCTTCACCTGCTACTCATTTAACCTATTATAGCTTTTTATAAAGGACCTCTTTTTCTGTGAAAGGTACCAGTACAATTTATTGTTCTTTGTATCTATGAACTTATCGCACAATGTCCTTCCTAATCATATACTTATCTATGTGTAACTCATATTATGTAACAAACCTACCTGTTTATATTACGAGGTATAGCTTGTTGATGTTGCCAATTAGGATTCGTAAGACTGCCAAGTGCAACATGTGATAACAAAGCCTTTTGAACCAATGAACTTAAATATCTTATTACCCAGTGAACAGCTTTTAGAATGTCCTGAAATACCTGCTACACAAACCAGTACGGACCTTGAAATAACTACTTAGGGTCAGGTTAGGGTGAGTTGAAAATAGGTGTTACCTGGAAACGAGTATAATTTATAACATGTGGTAGAGTCACACGTTATCTCAGCCTAGTCCAACTGCATGTTGACACCTCTTTAATAAGAAAAGCTGAGTTCACATGGATGCACAAAATTCGTAAAGTCTGCAAAACACTAACACATAATTGAATTCCATTGACTGATAATGTTGACACATTTAAGCAAGATGGCTTTTGAATCAGACTTTCCACAATAAAAAAATCTTGATTTGTACACACATTGTGACAACTCTTGAAAACTGCTGTTGGAAAGTCAAAACGACTGTTGACCAGCAGAATGATTGTTGTAGCAAGAGTTATGAGAAACTTGGTTTGATAGCTCTAGTACCTACTAGATGTATTGATTGGAAACAATGTATCGATTGTTATTGTTATTTTAGCGTTTGAAAGAGAGGGCTTTCCAAAAAGGTGCTATATGATGGGTATCCGATGGTTGAAATTTGCCGAAAATGGGTCTTGTAATTTTAACCTAACTGACATCACCCCCGCCCCTGCCTGGGTGGGTTCCTCAGCTCCCTAACCTAAATAATGTTGTCTTGCACTCCCATTCAAGCGGTTTTCTGGTTAAAGCAGTCATAATTTCAAGCTGAAGGGCGCTGAATCAGATTTTGAAGTTCAACATGCCCACCCATGCAGGTTCCCCATTATTGCCCGCAAATGATAATAATCCAAGAACACTAGTTTCAGTCACCTAACCTCATTTTGAAACAATTTTGTCGACTGTGGAGAGCTTTTTTCAATGATGCTTTTTTATAAAATACCTCGGGGGAAAACATGCAGTGTTTACCAAGGGCTGAAGTTATACATCATCAAGTTAAAAACACAACTGCTATCAACAGTAACAGTTGTTTAGCTTACAGAACAACCCTTTGCCACTGTGCTGGCTGAGGTGGTGATAACTCATTACTGATAAGTGATATCATGAATCTTCAGCTAGGTTACTAACTCGAGCTGCTGATGGCTATGATCTCGACAGGTACAATTTCAATTTTCCAGTCAATACGTAGAATCCTGATACTAACGTCAATACGCCCTTCACATCCATAACCATTGTTGTTCATGTGAATGGTTTGACAAATTTGAGCTCTTTAGGCGAACCTGTACAGTCTGCACGTTGTACAGGCTTTACACGTTTTGTGCGTCCCTGTGAACCCAGCTTTACACCTCTATATCCCTTCTAGCTACAATCTACCCGTTGTTCTGCTATTCCACCCGGCTGTCTAGCTGGCTTAAGGAGTTGCTTTCAGCTGGAGGAGAGTGCTGAGAGTTTCAAGAGAAATGTCTGAGGCTATTCTGAGTGAAATCCTGTTTCAGTAGAACTAAATCTCTTTTCAGCGTTTATGTTGCAACATGGTGAAGAGATTACAGGATTTAGTAGGATTGAGGTTGCTAATGAGAATCTTTTGTTGTGCTATTAGGTGTTTCCAATTATCCCAGGGGCTTTGCTCCCTTAGGGCAGATGAAAACAAATAATTTCGATTCGTCTCTAACATATTTTCGAATGATTAGGCATTACCTAAATGACTTCTTTAATTATTATGTGTATTTCTCTTAGTTTTGGTTAGATAAGTATCATGTAGGTAGGTCCCTGTTTAAATGGTGTGGCTGAGGATTTGGAGGATGTTTCTGCAATTTTCCGTGACGCATGATTATGTTATCAACGTTCCTTCATGATGAGCAGATGAACAAATTGAATTGATGATCAAATTGAATTTACGTACGAGAGTGAGCCTGTCCCTCTCCCCCCTCCCCCAATTGGTAGTACTAGATATCCAATCAACAACACGTAAGGAAAAAGTTGTGTTTTCAACAGAAGAGATTCACCTGAATCTTTTGACGATTTGAAATAACTGCGCGATGACTTAGTGCTGTAAATGCGTGGTGAGTGGATCTATTTTTGATATTCGATTTTCGCCGAAATTATATTATAGACCATTGAATTCACAGTAGGGTGTGCATTGTTTTTTTTCCTTTTCCAAATGATAGATCTTAGCGAGAGCTTTCCGAAATGGTGCAACATGAAGGGTATCCTATTACTATACAAGGGTCTTGAAGTTAATAATGATGACGTCACCGACACCCCTCCCGCCTGGGTGGGACCCTCAGTGCCCAAATAATTCCGACGTAACTTTCCAGCTCTTTTCTAGCTCAACCAGACGGAATTTTAAGTTAAAAAGTGGTTCACGGGGTTTTTTGAGAACGCTGAACCCAAATTTGAGGTTAAAAATGGGAATTTCCGACCTATGCGCGCACCCTATTCGCTTGCAAATACAGGTAACGTCAAAATTGTGATGCATAGCTGTTCTATAGTAGGTACTTAGTCAATATTATTAACGAGATTGTGCCAAATATTGTTCCTGGGAATTAACTTAAGAAGAGAGCTGAATGAAAATATCAAATTCTTGTTTCCATTCACCCTAACTGACCCTACTTCTGTAATTTCATAATTTCGCTCCTTTCATGAATATTTACGTACCTACGAGTAGGTAGAGTTGTTATGCTTACTGCGCAGTACGAGTTATTGAGTAGGTATGAATCTGAAATGCATATATTTATACTCTAATCATTATACCTTACTTGTATTACCTTTGTTATTTGGTTCCTTCATCAAAAAATAAGTAGACTTACGCCTGCCACTCATCAGATGTTAAAATGTAGGCACGTAAATTATTTTTGTAAGCTAAAATGAGCACAAACTGTTCAATAAGTGCTGCATGTGATTTCCAACTGTGTGAAGTGGTCTGGAGATGATGGGTTTCCATCTTCATGTTCGTGCCTGTATAAACAAATAAAGACTAATATTCGAAATATGAATTTTTCGTATTTTCTAGTATTTCCTATTTTCGATGCGCGCGAGCGAATTTTCAATTTGTATGCTAGAAAAATGTCACGATAATATTGTGGTGACTGATACCAATAAACAATGACTGACACTGACAATAATCAAGTTACCAGCTGGTTCTAAGACCATGCTAAGCTGGGTGCAGTAAACTATAACTCCACTTTTTGGTGGTTTTGAGCTGGGATGCTCCTTGGCAGACGATCTATCATAATGGAGCGTGAAAAGCGGGGAAAATTGGCGTTTTCCCGCTCAATTCGATCGAGATTTGAGCGAATTTTCGAAGAAAATTCAGCTATTGCAATGGCTTCAAAATTTTAATAATGCAAAATTTCAAAAATGTTCTCCCTGGAAATCCGATTTATGTTCCTATGCACAAGATGGTAATTTACACAGAAAACCTCAAACAACGCGTTTTTTCCCCTTATTTTTCAAAATTAAAAAATGCTTTATACTGCTAGGTACCTGTAATATTAATTTATCATTATTAATTTGAAGTATAAAGTTAAATTCTTGAGCATTTATTTTGTTATTTGTAAAATTTATGTATCTATCTATCAAAGAAAAAAGCTCAGAAAAAGCTTTAAAAAAAACCGCTCACGAGATATGGCTTTTTGTTCAAAATATGCTTAGTGACTCTACTTAAAACTGCTACAAATTTCACAGCCGTCTGGCAACTTTTGATAAAACATCTGTAGGCACTTTTTATGTCTGTTGTGGACGGGAAATGCAAAGTATAGTACTTCGCGGGAGTTCGACCCTAATTGCACACCAAAATACGAGTGATGGATATTAAGATGGCCACACTGCTAAACAACCGACCGATGTCTCTCCTTTCTTTCTACGGAGGTAGAATTCGCAATGGTGAGCGAATTTTCAAAGAATAATTTTAACCGATTTTG
>JAEMON010000007.1:3174305-3186159 GCA_030264115.1 Lygus lineolaris
TGTGAAGTACTATCTTAAACATAGGAACATAATCGGAATCAGAATGAAATTCCCCATAAGAATCACCCATCAATTCGGTTGATTCTTTGAAAATTCGCTCATCAACTCATGCTGCATGAATGGCACTTTTTGGAAAGCTCTCACTAAAATCTTCCAGTTTAACGAATACAATAGAAAAGCTTTAATTGCTCATTGATCAAATAAACAATGAGATCTGTAGTAAGGTAGAGTTGGTAAGACCATTAGCGTGATTAGAACTTTAATCGTGGAGTTAATCAGCGTTACTAGCCTATCAAGATTAAGATTAGGGGTGACTGCTGTCTCCCACGATCCACAGGAGATTCAAACCGTGTTTCCCCAGACTCACTCGACCGATTTTGCCTTTGTGGTAGGTCTTGATGCAGAAGAGGAGGTAGCTGATGGCCAGGAAGAGATTGTTACTTCCCCGGGGCATCTCCAGATGGTTCCCTCCCTCGATGATGTTGAAGTGCGGGGGGCTGGCCCACTGTGGAATGACAATACGTTTTGCAGAAGGAAAGTGAATCGTCATCCTCATTATCTAGTTGAATGGGTAGGCGCCTACCGTACATACTTAACCTGCTATTAGGTAGGATCTATTTATTGTTTAATGTACAAAAGGACATTGCCCCACCAAGCGTACATAAATATAAGCACACACAAGTATCATAAAATGAAACATGGCGTAATGGTAACTAGGTAGGGGAAAGGAAGAAAAAAATATAGGCGCATAATATTTAGTCGGCACGTTAAAAATATAAAGGAAAATTATAGAGAAAAATAAGAGGATAAAATACAGAGAATGAAATGAAAGAAACAGATGAGTTCCCTATCTACTCAATTTTACCAAGTTTTCTGTAGATACAAAAAACTGATTTAATTAAGTAGCTACCTACTACCTGCAGAAATGCCAGACAGGTGAATCGCACGAAAAATCAAAACTTTTACTTTTAACTCCACTTATTCCTATTTGTGATAAACGTGAAATTTTCTGTAAGTGCTCAAATGCTTCACGGACTTCTGGGACCATCAGTAGGAACCTAACTACTTAATTACCAATATTATCTGTAATAGGAAACAAGGGCGTATATATCCGAGGGAGAAAAATTAATTTTAAAGAAATTTTAAGTTACACCATTGGAAAGAACGTTTAATTTCCTTTTCTAAACTGCTGCTAGTTGATTTTCAAGGCTCAAGACTTAGCCCAAATTTCAAATTTTGGGGATATCTCGAAATTCGACTTTTCTTTCACGCATCCGTTTGCTTGTAAACCGAAAAATGTCTTCAGGAGCTTTCTAACGAGTATTAATTTCGAGGTTTAGCGCACTGATTAAGAGAAAAAATTGCGTTTGAATGCGAAAAGACATGAGTATTTTTTAGGGTGTTATGACGACCTGATCATGACTGGAGGATTTTCCAAGCTGAATCGAGACACACCTCATTAATTTTGACTGATGAAACATTGATTTTTCGAGAAAAATTGTTCATATATTTCGAAAATACCAGCACCACCTCCCATTTTTCGCTAAGCAACGGGGATAACTGAGGTATTAACTGGGCAATGATATTTGAGAAAATCCTGTTGGCACCTAACACTGTTACCTACCTAGCAAAATAATAAATCGAAATGGGCATGTAAGTGGTGTTATATTTCCAGAAAATGCACTCTTAGCATGGAACATGCTTCAGCCTTGACCTAACTGGCAAAAAGTGTTACGTTTTTCGGGAACGGTATCGAGTCACGAAATTTTGCTATGCGACATTTGTCATGACGCGGTGATTACATAAGATAAGAAGTAGTGAGTCATAAGCGCTATTATTCACAACATAAATATGAAGCACACTAGAAGAAGCATGTTCCATGTTTTTTAAATTTTAGCCAGTAGGGCTGAAGTAGAACCGGGGGTGCAGGGGGCTAGCCCCTTGCCGAGGCGCGCATCAATTTTTCATCATTCAAAATTATTTAAGCTGAGATCCGGAGGGAGATTTTCCTTCCATTCTCAAAATTGGAACTTTGGGCTAAGTTTTGAGCCTTGAAAATCGACTGATATAGACAATAAAAAGAGAAACCGGAGTTATAGTGGAAACGTTTTCCATTTCCACGAAAATAATGAGTTACAAAGTTAAATCGATTTCGACGGTTAGGCCATCATCAGTAACAAACAAGAGTTCCTTGATGATGGCCTAACCTTCGAAATCGATTTAACTTTGTAACTCATTATTTTCGTGGAAATATAAACGTTTTATCTTTAACTCCGGTTTCTCTTTTTATTGAAATGGGTTTCCACAACTTCGTCGCGAGTGATTTAGTTCGTGATATAGACAGTTAGACAAATTTTATATAAGCAAATTTAGCGTTCTTTCCAATAATGGTATATGTATTTTTAATTGTACACTTATAACACACTGTACGCTAAGTTAAAAGAGCTATGGCTGTTTCACTGATGTAAGGTCGAAAGAAATCTCAAAAGTGAAAAAAACTCACGAAAACAAGGGGTTAAAAAACACACTTTTATGTAGAAAATTAACTTATCTGTAGACACCCTGTATATTCAGCGGGTTGGGTTGTGAGTAGCGAAAGTTACCCCCCCCCCCCTCCCCCTGAAGATACAACCTATATACGCCACTGATAGGAAAGTATGATATCTATTCTACCTGTTGGAAAATAGCCAGATTCGTATACGGGCGCGTGTTTTTGTTTGGATTTAGGACGACGTAGATGTCGGAAAAAGGCCTTTTGCACGTTGAATGCGAGGGGTAGCAGGGAAGCTTCATGTCGAGGTAGCTCGAGAAGAAGTGAAAGACGACCTCAGAGTCGTTTGGTCCCATCGAAGAGTTCCAGGTTCCTCTGTAGTCCTCTCTGTTCTCCCCTCTATAGTTTCCTCTGTAAAAACCTCCCGAATTCCAAGAAAAATGCCTCATGCAGCCGTCACTGGCCAGTACCCGATATCTCCACAGCAGATATCCCTATGATGAATGCCAGAAAGGGTCATAATATATGAAATCCGAATAATTATTCAATGTGTGGATTACATGGCTCACCCAAGATTAACTATAGGTACCTACCCCTAATATAGTTTACCCCAAACTACTACCTATATCAAAATTGAGCAATTTCGGAAGTATCAGCGAACCAGAAGTTTTGAATTGTGAATTTGTTCATAGCTAATGTTACTTAGTATTGTTAATAGTTACTTACCATGCAAAATAGCTAGGTTAGTACCTACCTATGTGTTTTCACAGACAGAATTTCAAAATAAATTATTCCTTTTTAAAGTCATTGGAGCATAACAAGTATAAGTCGCTCGATTTAGATAATTTTAGTGATTGAATACCTGTTCATGTGTGAGAGTGAGAAAATCCAGAAGGGGCAAATAAGACTGTAGCAACTGGTGGGTTCTAAAGACAGACCTCAAGCAGCTGACATCGGACTCCCCAATCCTCACATCCATCACTCCGCAGCTCTTCAACAGCTCATTGGCCGCGTCCAACTGTTGAACGACTTCATTGATTTTGGCACTCAACCAGCTCCTAAGGTTTGTCACCCACAACGAAGGGTTGAAATTCTTCTCTTTGTGGTGGCATCTCATAGCGGTGAATAAATCAGCGTAGGTCGGGCTGCCAGCATCTCTCGGGATTTCAGTAACATCAGGGTCGTAAGCAGTTTGGTATTTAAGTCGAGACAAAATTGGCGAGACAGGAACTTGACAGCTTTTATCTCCGTCACGTACATCCAACTTCCCGCACTCCTTGCGATCTCTGGAATCGAAGTTGACGGAGGAATATCTCACCAACTCGTTTCTCGTAGCGTCCGAATACTCCTTCCAGTATTTGTCCAACTGGTTCTGTCCCACCAAAGTCTTCCGGCCATATTTCAACCAAAAGTCGAATCCGTAGCGAAAATCGTCACGATTTCTCTCATTCTCTACACTTGCCAGGTGACCCTGCTTCAAACTTAGCCCTAACTTCCTTAACTCGCTAGCTAACTTGAACTGCTCCACGTTTTGCCCAATGCTCTTCAACCGGTAGTGTCTCAAAGACAACACGATGTGATCAAATAACTCCCAGTATCGATACAAAAATTTCAAACTGTGATTTTCGAAATACCTCACCAAACTCGAAGGTGCTTGGCGTTGTTGTACAACTGTGTTATAGTCGTGCCTGGTGGAATCATAGTCCAATTTAACAATCCGGAAGTACAGACCAATGGAACTCACCACATAATAGCACATATTCAAGCTGCAGATCCATACGAGAACGGAACTGTAGGTGTCATTCAAAATAGAAAAATCTGACGCCAAAATTACTGTTGCAATGAGATTTATAAAGAACCATTTGAGGTTTTTTCGGAGTTTGAAGTGGAGGAATGAATATTGCGCTAAAGAGTCACTACTTGGTGGATGACAGTTGACTCTGAACATGTTTGTGCTTACGAATTCAATCACGACTAGAAATGATCCATCAAAGTGGAATCCAATTTCATCTTCTGAGTGAGTAAAACATAGACGGCTTATTTACTGTGACGAGTGTTTGCTTTTTCCTAGTAGCCGATAAACACAAAATACACAATCAGTTTTTGATGATGGTTGGAGTATCAAAATATACATGAACATCGCATAAATTCCGTAAACACACGAATCATTGCGGAGAACGTCTGCCAAGTTTGATGGGCAGTATAGCTTCCTCACTCATTGTAGTATGGTAGGAATTAGTTGGTCACCAGTGTTGCCAAATCGGGGAATTGTTTTGTGATGGGGGAAATTCATCAGGTGGAATTTTTTGAGGTTTTATAGGGGGATTTCTGATTGGGCCGGGGGGGGGGATAAGAAAGGGTTATAGGGGATTAAACACTCATTTCACCCAGAATTCACGTAATGTGACCATGTGAACTAGCAACCAGAGGAGGAAATGAATAAGTTTCAGAGTGAATGGAAGATGTAAAAATGTGTTTGTCCTCTTGTGCATGTGTAATAATATTATTAACAACTAACCATGGAAGAAGGAGAACTTACTGTAAATAAACAACTCTCTCTGTAACTTACCTACTTGTAATGAATATAATTTAACTAGTTGTATGATTAAATAAGTGGTAAGAAAAACGCAAGGATATATTAGATCTTTTTTCCCACAATTTTAGCTAACTTCGCTGTGCAGGGGGGGGGGTGATAATGATAACTCAACTAGACCTGATGCTCAGATCTGAAATCAATTTTCAATCACTGGTTTAAAATTGTTAAAAATTTGCTCTAATTTTTTTATTGGAGCACACAATCTTTAAATGTGATGGAAAAAACTGGCTTCAGATCTGAGTTCAGCTAAAAAATAATTTCAGATCACTGGGATCACTGCTGCAAAAATCGTGTTAATTAGTGTTAATAATATTACCTAGACTTCATAGCTGGAATTTGTTATATTAGGAAGGTACTTACCTACATTATAAATTCATTCTCCAATAACGAGCAGTAATAAGTACAATGGAATGGCTGCATAAAATATACAGATTTCCATCTTGAACTCTTATATAACATTTAAAGGGGGTATTCTTTCGCGTAAAGGCCTACAAGAATAATCCAACGGCATCTCCACGGTCCTCTTATGTATTTGTATGCAAAATAGGCCACTACTCGGTCCGTAGTGCCGGGCATATATTCCCACCTCGGATTATTTCGGCGCAGGGAAATGGGGCGCGAAGGGGAAACGCTCTTCTATTTATTTAGTGGTGCTTGAAAAGTCACATTGCTACTTTGTTTGAATTACGCTGCCTTTGGCGCACCTGGGCTGTGGGTAAAATAAGGGAAAAAAGAATACTGGGAAAGGGGAATTTTCGCGAGTTTTCGGCACGTTGTTACTTTGCAAAAATCCGCCACACCGGTCGGTTACCAGGCTCCAGTTTTTCTATGAATACCTAACTCCCATCTCACACCATCCTCCAAATTTACGGGAGGAACGGATAATGTCGTCCACCTAGCTTAGAGAGAAGCTGTAAATTGACTTATATACAGGGTGTTCACCTTTAAGGTCGGAAACCTTCTAGGAATCAATTCTAAAACTAATTTCCAACAAAAAGTGTCTCCTAGAGTTTTTTAAACCCCTTATTTCTGGAGTTTTTTAAATTTTGAGTTTTTTTTTGTGTTTTTGACTTTACGCCACTAAAATGGCTATAAAACCTTAGTTAATTGTTTGAAAACGAAAATAATTACTCAAAATAATGAGGAAAGGGCGTTGAATTTCCTATCTCCCTAGTGGATTTTACACATTTTCACATTAGATTCATTGGGCAAGAAATTGGGCTAAGATGAGAGTTTTCTAAAATTTTCAAAATCACTATTTTTTCAAATGTCTATGTCTCCGATAAAATGGGTGAATTCGCGTGCACGTTACAGCAAAAACTTTCTCCAAATCTCAGCTTTACAATTGCGTGGTTATTTTTCATTCTATTGTCCGAATTATGGGAGAAAATCAAGTTTGAATGTAAAAAACGCCTGTTTCTTTCTCGAGGAATTCGTGATTTAGGGTGACTACGACTTAGCCATGGCTGGATGAGTTTGGTATCGTTTTACGCGTAATTTTTGACGCTGAATCGAATGGTGACACTCCAGATTTATTCTGACTGTTAGAAGAAAAATAGGGCATTTCGGACATACCGGCACACACAATCCATCTGTATTAGGGGAGGCAGAATTTGAGACTCTTCCCCTACTTACATCAATTTCTACGACCTCTAAAACGTATTCTACTCAGTCGGCAAGTTAGCCAGATGATTAGTCAGTCACCTTCATAACGGTCTCTGAACCGTTGGAAAGACCGAGATAAAAGGATGAGTTAACTAACTAGGGTGCGGATGTAAATGGAACGCTGGACGGCACCTTTTTTCACGGCGCTTTGTGTGGTCAGCCCTTCTAATGAATATTATGAATCTCCACTACCACTAGGCTGTATTCATTTGAATACATGCATATATGTATAAGCCTCGTCCGTTTTAATACATATAACCTCTCTTTTCATGCTTAACCAATGGAACTGCCGCTCAATTCGCTTTCTGTATCGTCGCTTTATACGTAAATATTGTGTTTCGGTTTATTATTTTCAATAATGAACCTTTGGAAACGCGCACCAAAAAAATTAGTTTAGCTCCACCTCAAAATTTGATGTTTTACGTAAGATACGTAAAACTCAAAAATCGAATGAAATTATTGAAAATTAAAAACCGAAATGGGTGTTCCCATTTGAAAATATCGTAGTTTTGGTATAAATAGGTTTTTTCCATCGACTTCAAATAGATCACAATTTTTAGCGTCGAATGAGACCTCGCGGACCATTGTAGGACAAACCATTCGCTCCCTGTGTAAGGACTTAAAGGTTGAACGAAAAAAAGAGCAGAAACACTAGTGTGAATCGCAAATCTTCGGAGTAGGCTAAATTCCCGTTCAAAGATCAGCGGGTCATACAATTTATAATCCGCTGATCTTTGAACGGGAATTTAGCCTATGCATTTGGTGCAATTTTTTGTTAGAATAATAATAATTTTATTAACAAAGGCTTAGCGAGGGCTTAGCAATGGAGTAACTAACGTATCTCTTCAATTCTTTTTTTTCTTTTATTTTTCATTCGTTCTTTTCTTTATGCATCTTTCTTTCGATTTCAACGAACCAAGTTTCTTGTTTATTTTGAGAAGCTTCCTTAGTTACTGAATTGCGATATGAATGAATGACACAACTCTCGGATAATAATAATTACAAGTAGATACCTACTCATTGTCCCCAAGAAATGATTGTGAACCTCGCGATATATTATTTAAGGTAGGTAGGTATTTACTATACCAATAAGATCTTTGTAGGTCGGCGATCTATACAGAAAATAATAATCCATTGTGTAATAATTTGTAGCGTTTTTAAATCAGGCCGTGGATTTATTCAAGCTAGAGAACCTATAAACATTGATTTGTATCAATAGGTAGGTGATTTGGTGTGATTTGATGTGAACCTTGAGCATGTGTTTGAAGATGACTGAATGTTGGTAAAACGTTCGTAAGCGAACACAATGTTCATGACAAACAGTGAAATCGTTCATAATGATGCGTTGTGGTTTGAGAAGCTGCAGTTGCATGAAATCCTAATATTATCGTCTCTGTAACATCCGTAGTTTCTTGCCTGGCGATGAAACCAAGTGGGGAACTTAATACCACCTCTCTATGTAATAGAATTCGCAATCTAACTGAAACCTTTCGCAAACTGAATTCAACCTTTCCCAAAATCAATTGAACCTTTCGCAAATTGCACCCTCAGAAAATGTCAATGATAAACCAAAGGGTTCCATTTAATTTGGAAAGGTTTAATTGATTTTGGGGAAGGTTGAATTAATTCAATTATTTAATTCAAATTGCGAATGCTATAGGTCATAATAATTTATTGTTCCAGCAGTGGCAGTTCGGATTTGTAGCAGGATCAGCCATCTACTAACAAAGGCTCGTCTGAGAACATCTGGATAACGCAGACAGCATATCACGAAGAAGTGATCTGGGAGGATGAAAATCCTAATGTTGAAGCATTTATTGAGCACGAAAATAATTGACAGGAAGGAGGTGAGATTTGAGAGAGAGACAGAAAAGAGAGCGATGCTCAGCAACATCAGTTGGGTCGACAGAAAGGAGACGAGATTCCCAGTTTGAGGAACCCGATCCAAATAAGAAGATTAGCTGAAGGGAAATTCGGTTACCTAATGTTCACAGACACATTCAATATTTTTGTTTTTAAAAGATTTTTATAAACACGTGTTCAAATGTTTCCTAATGAAGCTCCTTCCAAATGAAGTATGTAGATACTTATTTCGTGTTACCAAGCTTTTAACAGTAACTGTTTTACCTACCTGTCAGAGGCCTGGGCAAACAATATGCAATTGTCAACCACCACAATGACCTAGGTAGGTGTGATTAGAATGATAAGAGATAATAAATTATACTTTGCCAATTTAAAACACGTGTCGTTAATATTATATCCCTCATAAAACTATCATTAAATCATTTACACTACCTAGTTGATTTTTATTTTGGAAATAACATTACTTCTTCTGTACTTTATGTTCAAAGGATTCCTTAAGAAGTTCCGTCTCAATAAATATATATTTCATGTTACGAAGCATTTGGAAGTTGATATTTCTCCCTCTGTTCGGCATTATCACCCTCTTGAAAATTCGACCTCACCTTGAATCTATCTTTTCGTCAATGGTTAAACGTCACATGTAGTACTTTAACATTTAAAAATCTCTGAATATTGTTCTAATGACACGATAAACCTCAAATGTTGAGAAATGAAAATAACGATTATCCCGTTTCGGAATTTAAAAATTAACAGTTAGAAAACTTCTGTGCGTTTTTCTCAAATTCGAAAAAAATTCGAATATTACCTATATTCACTTGCCCCTTCAATTTCATACCTCACTTGACGTAATCCATAGATGAGGTCTATAATCCTTGAAAAATATTGTACGTGGTGTGGGTTTTGAAAATAAAATCGTCTCACACCCAACTAGCTGGTTCTAATCATTGATTTATGTACTCAACCAAACCAGAGTAGGTGGTCATGTGGTGGTAAAAGGGGACCGGCGGAAGAAAAACGAGAAGTCTAAACATCGCAAGAGGAAAAGCGCTGTCTGGAACAGGAGTCCAAATGGTGGAAGAGTATGAAGGAGGGTAGAGGAGCTAACTCCGCGAAGTTGTATTGTTTCACGGGGAAGGAGGTACGATAAGGTTAACCTTCGGGGTTAACTCAGATTGTAAGGAAATGATAAACGTTTTGTGAACACTCCCCCCCCCCCCCCCCCCTCTAAACCAGGCTTGGTACTCGAGTTGGCTTTCCCGGGGGGAACTGAAATCATCGAGATAGCGCTCATCATATTGTCAAAGTTTTGTCTCGGGTCTCCTTTTCTCACATCGGCCGGACGGAGCAGTGGGAAGCTCCAAACACTCGGAAGTTATCCACTGAGCTGTAGATACCTACTAGATGTTTGACCATTCCTTTTTAGAGACCACCGACTTCGAAAAACGGCGAAAAATCAAATATTTAATCAAAATTGCTGTTATTTGATGCAGAATTGCGTCATGTTAAGACTAAATTTATTCCAACTTCTTACGTAAATTGGTAGTATTTTTAATTATTCTAAAAATAGAGTAAAAAACCTATGAAATTTAAAACTATTTAATTCATTATACTTCAGATTGCATATTATTGGAGAGCTGTCGGTTGGACCGACAATGCGTCAAGCGGCCACTTTTTAAAATTTGTGAACAAACATTTTTCCTTACTCTATTCAAAAGATTTATTATTATAATATAAAACAGACCAAAATTAGCCAATTAGAATCATAGTATCATTATCATTTTCGGGCTCAGCAATTGTTCCATTATCTTCTTCAAAATTTCGCCGAAATTTAGGTACCTACTTAATTTAGATTTTTTGAATTTTTAAGAGTGACAGAGTAATGTGCCTCTTATAAATGTGAGCTACAGTGAAAATCAGGGTGAAGCGATGAAAGGTTGGTAAGTAGGTATGTGGGATTCATAACAAATTAACGAGAAAACGAAGTTCTTACGAGTGCCACATTCTTGCTCCTCCGATGGTATAGTGGGATAACTTCATCAAAACTCCACCGTAGCGCTAGCGCTCCTCCTTGATCCAACTACTGGGAAGGTACGGTACATATTCCCGCTGTATTCGTGACTGTTAAACTAGCATTATTATGCATGAGGAACCCAGACTTCTTCAGACTTAACCTGGTAGAGGATGAGGACTCACGAAACTTTTCCTCGCCAACATTTCAAGCCAATGGGATGAACCGGAGCTGCACTCGAATTTCTTATCTCAATGAAAGTTTAAGGGAATTTATTCATTAGAGTTACCCCTTCCCCTCTCACCCCTCCCCTCTATTTCTCTCCAACCCTTAAAAGGAGATAAGCTTGGGGGAGAATTGCTCCCAAAGGTGCGATGTCTTGAAATTAAATGGAATGGAGCTTTCCTATTCTAGACGTCATGTTTTTCGGCCAAGTTTAAATTGCCAACGGTTTGAACGGTTGGTTCCATAAAAATTAAAAAAAAAGTCATTTTACCATCATTCCGTGAGTAGTGGGCAGTTATCCTATTATATAACCCAAGAATTACTATTCACAACTGGGACATTGTTATTGGTACCTACTACACTCATAAAGGCGCCGACTTCTGGGGAGGGGGTGTTGGGTTGACGAGACTTCTTTACGGGGGGATGGAGAAGTTGGGATGTGAGAGAAATGAAAGGTAAATTTTCAACAATGAATCTTTATTGGCACCAAAATGAGCGATTTAGCGTTGTAGGAAATTCGTAGGCAGGAATGAAAGAGTTATGTTTTTAAATGGTTTAATTAGTATATAGGAATGATGCATACCTACCTTAATTTTAATTTAAGTACAGTATTCAATCGTAACTGATTGAATTAGGTACCTACCAACTTAAACCTGATGAGGATGGCTTTGAATCAAGGATGTTGTAGGAGGGGAAAGGGGGAATGGTTGACTGGTACGTCTGTACAACCTGTTGTAGGTATTTCCGTTTTTTTTTTGTAATACAAGTTTATCCATTATGAAATGAATAATCTTATGAGTATAATAAGAAGTAGGTGTTCAATAAAGACGAACGAAAATGGAGCTGATAGGTGAACTGTATCTTTTAATATGAGTACCTACTGATACAGCATGAGACACAATTATCAGCAAAACAGGCTCAAATTCGAAATGGTAGGTATTTAAGTAGGTAAATGAAAAATTGACAAGATTTGGGATAGTGAATACAGATGGATGTAGGTCGTTGA
>JAEMON010000007.1:3231840-3245743 GCA_030264115.1 Lygus lineolaris
ATTCACTAAATTCCATTAATTAGATAGGTAGGTAGCCGTCATTTTTGTGGTACGGCTTCATTTTCGTTTCAGTATCGAAAGAATAAAATCATGGAAATTCCTTATTGCTGATTATTGACGATTCCCCAAGACCATTATGTCCTGTAATTTACAATTCCAGTGATCTTAACTGTGAGTTGAAGAGGACGGGTGTCCACTCAGAAGACATCGAGTTCTGATGGTGGTGGAGGGAGCGAATAAGATGAAGACGTAGTGCGAACCGTGGAAGAAGGAGAAAAGAAAACAGTTCTCAGTCTCCGGAAGTTGGATCGTGTAGGCGCAAAGGTTACGACCAACCAGGGACCAATTGACTGGCCTTCTAGACGAACACCGTCTCCCCGAAGTGATCCAGAGCTTCAAAAAACGAAAAACAAGAGAAAAAAACCCTTCAGGATCAAGGGCTTCTCCTCTGTCGAAATGCTGTGGAGCTGTCGCAGAAGGCCGTAAAAGAATCTCCACTCTGTAATGCGTTTGGTAACAGATGTCTCGACGAAATTGGATATATTAGGTTTCCCTTATAGTATGTCACTCGGAGAAAATAACACCTGTCATCTGAATACACTGTTTTATTAAGGGCTTGAAATCTCCCCTTCCGGCCTCCACCTCTCCGAATAGCTGTTTGTTTGTTTCCACTTTTTGTACAGACAAACAGAGAGACCCCATTTGGAGCGGGTGCTCAGATGTTTTACAGTGATTTCGCTTCGGAAAGTTTATTTTCGTGAAGCGTTTGTGTTTTGGAGGGAGGTTGAAAATTCACGAGCGTGGCTTGATGAGATCCGATCAGCTTTAGTAACGAATAACGATATAGCACTCGCCAATGTCGAGGTCATAATGATATGGTGATTGATAATGGTACCTCGAATACGAGTTTTATAACGAATTTCTTCATAGTTAGGTACTCTGTTTGAGTGACCCCCCCACCCAACTTCAGTCGAAATTCTATTCCAATTTTATTTCCAATAAATACTAGGAATAGGAAATTTAACGCTCTTTCCAACGGTTAAATCTACTTTTTATTTCACGGAGTAAATTAAGGGAATTATGGCTGTTTCAGTGATATAAGGTCGAAAATATTGAAGAAAAACTCACGAAAACAGGGGGTTTAAAAAACGTTTGCCAGCTTTGGTAACTTCCTGACTTTTGTAACATGAACGTATAGAAACAGTTACCTAGTGAAAATTTCAGCGATATTGATAGAATAGTTCCGGAGTTAGCCCACAACGAATTTCAAGTTTGCGCATGTGCAATATCTATTGCTGATCCAATCGTGACAAAACTCGTAGGTAATCATCTTTGAGTTAGCTCCCACTACCCTCCGAATTTTTACCGAAATCGGGCAATTTGGAACTGAGAAAACGTAAATTTCAGGAATCCCATGTTCGCACCGAATGACCTCATTGAAACTGATAGGAAAATGTCAAGGCGCTGACCTGATATAACCTGATTTAAATTGGTGAAGTTGTTCCAGAGCTATGGTTATGATAACATATTTCAAGTTTGCGCATGTGTAGTAGCTATTAATGGTCCAATCGTGACGAAATTGATAAGTATAATCATCTTGGAGTCAGCCCCCAACTATCTTCCGAATTCGAGTGAAACCAGTCAATTAGGAACTGAAACATTGTAGTTTCAGGAAATTCACGTTCTTGCGCATCCGTACACGCTATTAGTTGTAAGACGGCGATTAAATGAATGGGGAACCGTCACGGTTCCGTAATAGGACCATAACTTCATAAATACCTAGTTTTGCCTGGGCCAAGGAATTGACCACAGACAGATAGACCGACACGGAACCAAAAATGTTAAGAAAGCAATGAAACAAGTGGAAATTTTTATTTTGGAGGAACACATTTTTTTTAATTTCTTGCACGAATACATAGCTTCCTACCTTCGGTAGTGAGGAAGCAAAATCATTTTAACTTGACCCAGAAGCTTTCATTACCTAGTTTATTTAACATACCTAATAATGGTTTAAAGTACAAGAAAGAGTATTGAACCTATCAAGTCAATCAATAATAAATCAAATTGAGAGACATAAATTTGACTTTCTAAAAGGCGCACGTAAAAACCAAGTAGAAATGTTGATTTTGGTGGACAACAATTTGTATTATTTTCCCTCACGAATACAAAGCTTCCGACCTTCGGTAGGGAGGAAGCAAAAACCTCCGCGAGACACTATTTGTTGGAAATTAACTGTGGAATCGATTCCTGAAGTCTTCCGAAGCTTGTAAATGTTGTCACTTTGTACTTTAGGTACCTGAACTTTCAGGGAAAAAAGTTTCAAACCAGAGGAAGCCGGAGCCTCTCATGTACCTCCACACTGATATTTATGTGCAAATTGTACTTTGTCAATGTCTACAATCCTGGTTATCAACTCATGCGTGAGCGTGAGTTTGTGAAAAAACTTTTCAAGCTCGAGAAAAGGTTCATTTTTGAAAACATCAAACCAAAATTCATCTATAGGTGTTATGGGTCAACTAGAGATCATAATATTATCCTTCCACTGGTGGTTCACAAACCGGAAAGTGGATGTATGGAAATGCCGTCAAATTGTGGGGAAATACGAGCAAAGAGCGGTCGAGTTTCGAAGTCGGGTACTGAGGGAACTGATGAGAGGGGAATTTGGTGGGCGAAACTTCGCGGCGACCAGAACTGAGGACCGGAACGACGACAAAAGTCGCTAATGAACCTTAAACAACGAACCTAATGAGTTCGACCTGAAGAGGATCCAAGTGGAAAAACATTCATTAGAGCACCGGAACGGCGCGGAAACTTCAGCGGACCCAGAAGAACCGGCAATTAAGAGGGGACAAGAGAAATATTAAAATGAACAATTATACTTTCACCTGACTGTACCCGACCCGAACCGGTTATTGGTGGGAATGGGTGGGGGTGAAGGGGGGATTTATTTTCAAACTCAGGAGCGTAGCCGAGGGTTTTGAGTTGAAAAGGACGAAACGCGAGGGGTTAAACGAGTTTTGCCTTGTAATTATGTTTCGTGCCGGGTTTCTGTTGTTATTTCCAGGCCGGCCCTTTTCGTTTCGCGGGAGCCCTTCCCGGATTTTGAATGGCCCCTAGAAATCACCTGCGAAATATCGAGTGTCAGATAGGAAAGGTAACCCATGGAAAAGCCCGAGGGTTTTACGACCTGTGCGGTGCGTGGGGATGGTTTGACCGGGGGAAACCTCGTAAACTTTCATACGCATAATTACGCATAAATCAGAGGTGGGAGACTGAAGATTTGTGAGAGGAGTTTGCGGGGAGGAATAATATCGAATGAGAGGTGAGCCGTGCATCCGATACCTCGCAGTTGGTTGGGGGAAAAGACCGGCTATTGTCCGAGGAACAATGGCGAGCCTTCATGTGTCATCCAGCCTGGATTTGTGAGGGTGTTTTCAAATGCAATATCCTCAATACATGCTAATGTCACCATTTACGTCACAGGTCGTTTACCATAAAACTTGACGTAGAATCCATGACTCACGTAGAATCGATGACACCACGGCCTGTATCTCTTCTGATTCCTATTTGGAGCGCATTTCATTGGAGGCACTGACGAAGGCAAGGCTAGACGAGTGGTGAACTTCAAGTACAAGCAAAATCAAGTACAGCTGGAATCAAGCTGGAATCAAGTACAAGCAAAACTGAACCAACCCTTTTCGTAGGCCTATTCAGTTTATTAACAATAACTACAGTAGGTAACCAGTTTTCCAAAAAAAAGATTTGTTCATCAAATATGAAAAATGAAAAAACATTTGGAGTGTTGTTGTGCACAAATTCCCAAGAAGTACGCTAAAATAGAAAAGAGTCTGCCAAGTCCCGGATCAGGGTGGAATTCCCAACAGTTTAAATATCTTCAAACGAATTCTAACATTTTGAGGGGAATGACAATTTTCTCCTTGGTCGAATCTCAAAATAGACCAAGCAGTGTTGAGATATTCAGCAAATAGATAATAACTGAAAATGGCCCCATGCTTCGGTGGAGGAAAATATGAGAATACTTGGTAACCGGGGGGGATTTATCTACATAACTCGGGCGGGTCTGTAAGAGGAGAACGATTTTATGGTTTGCGGCCTCTTATATGACAGTATCAGTCAAATTCCCCAAACTCCGGGATATGAATGGTATCTCTCTTTTCTCCGGAAATCCCACATTCTATCATTCATGACGATGATACATGAGAAGTGGTGTATTGGTATCTGACCTATCGGGGCCGGGAGGGAGCGGAAGTAATATTTTAAAGGAGGAAAAGGAAAAAAAAAAGGATGAAAGGTTAAAGAAAGAGTGAGCGGATGGATGGAAATGGAGGGGAGAGGGAAAGCAGGGAGGGGAATGCATTATGGTAATATGATATAAATATCGGAAATTGACGGGGGCGGATAGTCGGACGGGAAAGGGTCACGGTGATTTACAACTCGGTGATCCCAGCTGAAGGTGTGGTGGGGAAGAAAGTAGTGGGAGGGGAGGGGTGGTGGAAGCCCACAGAGAAGTTATCGAATTCTAAAGATGGTTGTGGGGGACTCGATCCATGGAGGAAGGAGAACAGAAAACGTTGAGTGAAGTTGAGTGATTGGGAAACTCAGAGCCACCTGGTGTGACCAATACACTCTCTGCCAAGCTGGAAAGTACGAGTAGTTAACATGGCACAGGCTGAATTCGGATCCAGTGAATTCGAATAGCCGAAAAAAAAGTTACGAGTCCGCAACCACGTGAGACGTTTTTTTTTCATGTATCTTTCCTTTCAGTAATCAGCCTCAATATTCCCGGTTACCACATTTGACCACAACATTATCTTGTTGTTTATTATACCTTGGCTTACAACTCAACGACTATCATATAAATGACTACCAAATAAATAATGTGTAAATTTAGACTTTTCCAACGAGTGGTGAACGATTTTTTTGAGTTAAAAAATGAGGAAGTTATACTCTCCCTCGAAACGCTTGGTATAAATGAAAAGTATTACAAAAGAATTTCGTTACCCTAAAGAGTTTAGCTCCTTATGCATGACGTTTTCGCAGTTGTGTACCTAAGTTAAGACATGAAAATGCCAAAAGAAGCTTTTTAAATGCGTCTAAAATAATGTTAGATAGGCGAGTTTTTGAAAAACATATCCTTGGAAATCCATATCCAAGCGTTCTGAAATTGTGAACATTCTCTTATGTGTATTAAATAAATACCTATAATTCATGTATGTAAAATCTTTGGGAAATAAAGTCAAAACACAGATTGGACAAACTCATTCAATGTTTCACCGTCACGTTCTATGCAGACTGAGGATTCAGCATACTGTTGTTTCCAACCCAGACCGGAGAAAAACGACGGAGGAGAAGGTGATGTGTGTGTGTGTGTGTGGAGAGGAGAAAATGGGTGAAAATAAATACATAAATAAATTAAGGGATAACCCCCCATTCCTTTGTTCGATTCAATGGACCAACAAACATTAAAAAATCACACTTTTTTTTTTGGATAAATGCTTTTTGAAGTCTTCAAACCGTGTTTTTCTAAGGTAATTATAATCTGCTTATTCGAGGGTTAAAATTTCAAAGAATTGGATGAAAAGGGCTCAAATTTCATAAGATAATGTTTGTGTGATGTGGTTAACAAGGCGTCACCGACATGATTTGGTGACTAAGGGCGGGATTTATAGACGGTCCTCGAATTTCTAGGAGACCTTCAGATGGTCTCCTCGAAATTCGGAATACGGATTCGGCATAAGGAATTCTTGAAAACCATCTCAAGGTCTCCTTGAAACTCGAGGACCGTCTACAAAACCCGCCCTAAATTCGGGTCTACCAATGTATTTTCCCCGCCTCTAGCCCGCTCTGAACACTCCCACATATAGTTAGTCCTCGGAAGGAGTACTGCATCCCAGACTGTACGAATGGGACGGTGAAGTTCACTCGGTGGGGTGGCGCGTTACCAATATAAGATACGAGGCTTAATAACACCACAACTGAACATTTTTCATTGAAAAAGTTGAATCAGTACCTATTGACTTGTAAAAATGTGGCTCCGGCAGAACTCGATCCTACAAACTGTCGATAACTAGTCGAGTACCAACTCAACCATTTAGTCAAATAGAAAGTTGAGATAACTGCAGACACACCCAAGGGGTATCATACTTCTTCATCTTCCCTCCTTCACTCAATGATCACTTCTGTGAACACATACTTATATTCTAATGCACTTTATTTATTCGTTATTGTTCATCGAATGTTAATATTTATTCTATGCACCCTAAGGTATTTATGCAAGAGTTTATCTCCACATTATGTTCATAATTATACAACAGCTTTTCCCCCCAAAATTTGTATACATGATTGTGGATCACTTTCGTGCTATACGTCGTTATGATCTAACTATACCAAAATATGAATTTTATTGAATTGAAAAGATAACACAATAATCACAATCACCCTCTGGGAATTATCGTACCGATCTACCCAAAGGTATAAAAATTATATTCAAACACCATCGAAGAGATGACAGTGGCGGCTTCGGTAGGTGGCTGGAGGGCAGGCGATACCTAAGTTTCCAAAGAAATGTAAATTCTAACAAGTACCAAAGCAAAGGATGGAACGAGTAGGTACAACAACCAAACAGGAAAGTTGCATGTGCCTACACTGAACATTCTAAATTATCGGCAAAATAAACCAACAGAATCCAATAAACCCAGAAAATTAATTTTTGTTTCCTTTGAAGTCAAGTTTTACGTCATGCACATTCAGCTTCAGTAAGTATGATGAAATAATTCTACTCAACTCTCTCTCTCTCTCTCTTTCTCTAATTTGCCTGTAATGATGCTATTATTTACAGTTCATAAATATAATAAACGTAATCCTGTTCCAATATATTTGTGAAAAACCTCAAAGAGAATGAATCGTACAACATTTCAGTTCAACAATTTCTCTCTTTCAATTCCCCTCTGTTCTAACTAGCCTAGGTTAGGATAGGCAGCGCCTATCTTGCCTACCCTGAAAAGCTGTCTCTGATCTCAGAGTGTGTAAAGAAGAAGGGTTCAACGACATTCTCGATTATTCTGGATTCGAATTCAGTCAAGACCATCAAGGGTGAAAAATATGGATACCTACATTGAAGTTTAACCTACAGATTGCTACCGTCGACAAACATACAGCCAATTCAAGTGGGGACCTTTCCAAGCAAGGAACTGAGGCCAGACTCATGCATTACACTATCCAAACATACTGGGCACGGCGTCCCTCAGGAATCTCCGCTGGTCCGCCCTTCGTGGTATAAATGAATAATTTTTTTGAAAGGGCGTCTCAGAGGCAAGACATACCTTCCCAAACACGAAGGTAGTTGTACGTACAGATTGGAAGAGAAGGGACAACCAGCTCCGTCCTGAATTCTTTATCACGCATGTTTTGATAATACTCCGGAAGGAAGGAGCTCGAAGATATTCTTTCTCAAGCACCTGCAAAGCGCTTCTGTGTTGTCTTCAATTCCAGGGAAGGACACACCAGGGAAGGAAATATAGGAATAATTTGACAAATTCAATGAGATTCCAGGTGTATCGTTCGAAAAGGTGCGAAGCCCAAAGTGGGATCCGCAAAGGATCTGTAGAGCAGTATGGGTTTAAGCAAACCTAACGTGACCACGACCCTTCACCGTTGACGAAAATTCGGTATGTAAGTGCCGTAGGTCAAGTTGTGTCCATCGAAGATTGGCCTCACCCAAACTTAGAATTTCGGACCATGTTCATGTTATGCTGGGCCGAAAATAGCTGAAAACGATTGAAATTGCCGAAGTAATAAATTTATTAAAACTGTTAACTTGAATAAGCGTACCTACATTCTAAATCTGAGAGGAGGACTCCCAGTGTCCAACCATAAATGAGGAGCTCTCTACCATTTTGACCATTTCGCTTCTTGTGACGTATTCTGATTTAAATCCCAGAACTAAATATCGTCCCAAGCTCCTTTATTGACCAAATGTGATTATTTCCTACCTAAAAACTCAGTCAAAATATGGCTTTTTTAGTTCCCGAACATTTTGTGAAAATGGAAATGTTCAATTTTGGTAGAGCTCCTCAAATTCACCTGTCGGCGCTCGCCTCTATCTTAATCATTTCCTGACATACAAAATATTGATTTCAAACTGAAGTTTAAACCAAAGTGTAAACGAGAGTTTAAATGAGAGGTTAGAGTAATAGGATAATTATAATACAACAAATTAAGTAATCCCAAATTTAGTAAGATTTGGTAAATTCAGGCAACAGACTCAGAAAATGCCTTGATGAAATACGCCTCCTGTCTAATGACTCTTAATGCCATTATTCCATGACGAGTATTTCATTTAGAGACTTCAAAGGGTTTTGAGAGCTTTTTCGCTTTAGCGAAACACGTGAACGTAGGTAGAGGTGTGTATACAAGGACCGCATTCCCTACACGTAACCCACCTTTGAATAATAATATCGCTTTCAGAGACAATTTACTCGTATGAGTTTATCATAATAGCTAGGTACCTACCTACCAGGCGAACACGAGTTTCAAAAGCAGAAACGCGAAACCTTATGCGATCATATTCCTAAGAATCCATGACCTCCGACACGACGCGTACTAATTATGCCGAAGCTAAGCCTAGCCACAGTTGTTGACACTCCCCAGTTGTCGGCATTCTGCTCCGCCATAGTAAGTCGAAACAAGAAGGATTACGCAAGAGCTGTTAAGAGAAGCTCTTCTCTGGAGGAAGCCCTTCAATTTACCGAGTCGACACAACAGGCCTATCCGGAGTTGTCGAACTGAGGGGAGAAGGGCAGCCGAATTTCACGGTCCTCCGAGAGGGACATAATCGTTTCTATATTCCATCGAGACTCCAACTTGACCACATCATTCTATCCGATTGAGGTCAAGTTTGAATGGGAGTTTAAAATTGGTGGTTCCGGGTGAGCCTCCAGCCATTAGTTCGGTAATTGGCATTGAAGTATTCACTAAGAAGAGTTGAGCATCACATTTTAGCGCCCCTGGTCACTTTACGCGCATGTAGTACTCGGTTCGGGTATGAATTTTTCATTAAATTTTCCGTGGAATCCTAATCTGCAATAAAAAAAGGGGGTTCTCATTTGAAAAAACGAAGTTAGTGCGCGTTGCGCTTATTTACGCGCGCGCCAGGCGCGCGAAAATGTGATGGGGCCTTGTGAAAAAAGGGGGGTTACCATTTGAAGTTTTTTTTCTACACCTCGAAACAACGGAAATAGAAAGGGTGGTCCACCACTTAAGAGACACCCTGTATACGCTGATTGCCAATTCATAATAAAGGCTCCTGAAGAGCCACCAAAACCCGATTTTAGAGAACAACATACAACGTTTATTTCGAGGTATTTTTGAATTTGATTAAATTCATATTTTAGCGAATGTCTGAAGATAATGAAGCTATTGCAATGACTTAAAAATTATGGTTAAACAATTCTTTGAAATTTTTTCAAGGAGATCTGTTTCACACCACTCTAAAACAATTCCTGAAGTTTAAAAGTTTACCAGACGATATTTCATCCTAGGTATGCTCTAAAACAATAAGAAAATTAAAAATGTCAATATATTATGAGAAAGAAAGAACAAGTTCGATGCCAACATTTTTGGAGCACTCTTAGGAGTCACAATTTCAAAATGAAGGGTCTTTTGGTATAAATGACCTTCCTAGACACAAGAGAATAATATGGTATATTCGGAATCATTGCAAAAAGGTCTTATAACAATAGGAATCTAATCCACCAAATATAAAAAAATTTCGTTGTTCAAAAACAGTTGGTTTCTCTTCAGTCGCCGAATTCGTTGTGAATTGTCCAGTAGCCTGATAGCCTCAGGGTTCGTGCGTCCAAGAAGTCTCTCTTCGTAACGTCTTGTCATCAGCGAATTTTCAAAGAAAATGACGTTCGTCTAAACTGGCAATCCTCAAGACGACTGAGAATTATGGTTACGGACGGGACAAGAAAAATAAGGGGGGGGGGGGGGGGGGGAGTCGGGAAAAGAATTACGTTCGTAATTAATATCCTTCTCAGTTGATTGCATAAGAAATTCCCCTCTGGGACGACCTATCGATGGACACAGTCTTCTTATGAGGAAGCCGTATAATATGCCGTATATGAGGATATAACGAAGCCGTATCAAAATGAACGAATGAGGCTGCAATTCTTATTCCTGAGCTGGTTTTGCCAGGAAGGCAGTAGGCAGGAAGCGGCGAGAATCGGTGCCAGACGAAGTGGATGTGCAAAGTCTATTATCACTATTCAAGGAATATTATAGTACATTAGTGTTTAGAGTAAAATTTCCTGAACTCGAATAATTTAGTTGATTTGGGACCACCCAGTGTATTAATGCTCAAGTGATAGCAATTTAAAGAAGCCTTAGAATTCGCTCCAACATCAGAAATCTCATTAATGATAAATTAGTAACTAGCATCATTCAAACTAATATAATAACTAATATATCGACTAATAATAATAGACACATCTCGTCCACATTTCAGATCCAAAATCGGTGTGATTTCGTGCATGGTTGGAAAAAGGTTGGGGATAGATCTTATCCGATTTAAATCCTGAAAAAACTTCAACACGACCGACAATGTTCATTCCCGTCCGAACATCGTGATATTCATGTATATAATCATGGAAAATTGAGATTGACTTCACTCCATGTTCAGGGGGCACATTAAAGTGATAGGTAGGTACCGTAATTTCGCCGTCAATTTCTCAGTAGGTCGTCTCGTCTGATGTAGATCCGATTGAAATTCTCTCTCTTCCATCTCTCTTCATCCTGACAGGAAACGGGTACCTCGGTAAGAGCAGGAGTAGACTAGTAGAGCACTCGGAACCACCAGGTCCTTCGATCTGTTCTGAGGGGATTTTGCACTGAAGCAGTTTGTAATTACTGAGGCGGATTGGGGGAGGATTTGACGGTAACAACTTGCCCCGACCAGTCAGCGCTAGAATCTTCTTCCTTCCACCTGCGGAGTACCTCGCTAAGACACTCAGATCCTCCCTTTCAGTTCTCGAGGGACTCACTTTATTGAAATTATGGACCCCTACCCCCTTTTCCACTCACTTTATTGAAATTATAGAACCCTTTCTCCTCTCCACCCCTTTACGGAGGATTCACATCGCACCCTCAACCTTCTTAACTGGTACTCTCGACGTAAGTAGACCTGATTCTCCTGACTGATGAAAAATAAAAGTCATAAAGATCAAGTTTCTGAACCACTTGCCCTGCCGTTTGCGCCTTGAGACAAGTAAACCACACATCGGGGTTTCATGCTTCAAACGGATAATTATAAATACCAAGAAAAGTGCAAGCCATCATACTTTCTCTAGAAATAGCAGATCTTCGGACTTTTTCGTGATAAATTCTCAAAAAATATTGAAGGCAGTCTCATCCAACGTAATGGAGTCGCTGGCGTTCAACATCAATCGACGTTTTAACTAATATTTCCCAAGTGCCTCAGAATGTATATAATAACTCCTAATAAAAGAATGGAAATTGAAAGATAAGGATGGTGTTTTCAGGGATACAGCGCCAGAAATAGGAATTACCCAATCCTTGGTAATCCAAGGATTATAATATATAGCTCGGTGTATTTAACGTTTGCGCATGCGCAGCCTTTAATAATTATCCGAACCCTACGAAATTCATTATGGGAGCAAGAAGGGCCCTACAGCGGAAATACAACATAAAGACAGATTTTTGGATGATTGGTTCGGGTAGAAAATAATGGCGGTTTGCGAAAATGCGTTCGCGCATAGGTACAACCAAACTCACCGGAAGGAGTTAAAATTTCGAATTTTTTTCGACGGATTCGTAGTCGAAAATGGGAAAATCGGTCGTTTTTCATTAATACAGAGAAGAATGACTAATAATTGGGATAACGAAAACGTAGGTAAGGCCTGGCCGACTCTTTCATGGCCGAGACATAATGATAATGATTGAACAAATCGAAAAAAGACGAAACATTTGATTAGAGCTTCAATGATGAACATCACCAGTTGGTGACACACATCAAAACAAACTATTGTAACAAAACCCCGGTTTGTTTTGATCTGATGGTGTTCTAGTTAAAATTCCTCTTTTGATTTTTTTCAAAATGTTTGGAGTGTTTCATACTGATTAAAATTGTATCCGTTATGGGGGGAACATTTCCTCATATTTATACTACCCCATGCCAATTCACTGTGACTGCTTGTAATACACCAGCTGCGGGTATGACCACAACAACAGTTTATACAACGGTTTCCCCATTGTTTACGAATATTTCTTCTTCCCATAAGGTTTGTTCTCGATTTATTGAATGTTTCTCATGTAGTATGGACGCAGGTGCTTCTGAAACGTTGGGAGGAATATTAATGAAATAAAATTCGTTATTGATGATTCTACTGGCATCTCAACTAATCGCAAACGAACTCAATTTGAACGACCGACTAATGCAAATAATTACGCACCTCAACTATGGGGTAGTGTAGAGGTTTGTTCCAACTGACGCACATAAACGAACATCTTCTGCGCACAATGTGCATTTATGTTTGAAATTTTAATGTTCCATCTGGTTTTGTGTGCAACTGATAAGAACTTGAATTCTATTCCAACTGAACGTGCAGATTGAACATAAACGTACATTCTCGCCCATGCGCAGGGGAATTTGCGAACCAGGTTGAACCTTCTGCAACCTCCCGACTTTTGGTGCGAAAAGCGGAGGGTGAAAAGCGGCGGGCGATGGAGGCGGTGCTCACGCCAATCTTCGCCTCTTTTCATTTACACACTCCGAAAAAGTTTATGCGTTAGCGGACTGCACATTTTTCCGAGTTCCAACTGAAACCTGCAATTCGAACAGAATGTTCGATTCTGTTCGTTTATGTTCAATCCACACACATTAACCTTGAAACTGACCTTATATGTTCGAATATAAACGTACATTGTGCAACTAGCACATTTTCAGTTGGAACAAAGGAACAAACCTTAGATTTTAATTAAAAAACCGAAACATTTTGATCTATTTTTTGTTCAGAATCACCCACCCAAGCCATTGGTTTCCTGGATTACTAGTTGGTAATTGTATTACGGGACTAGTCTTGTAAGATCCTCGTTGGAGCTGAGAAGCTCCAAAGTGACTCCGAAGGGAGAAGCAAACCAGCCTCCAGTTTACAACTCAATGCGCTCCGGATACACTCAGCTCCTCGGACGTCCTTTTCCTGGATTCAACCAGCGGCGAAGGGAGCTAATTTTATACGCAATTACAGTAGAATCTCAATGAGGGTCACTTTGCATATTTGCCCATTTACTTTCCTGGATTGTAACATGCAAAATCTTCAGTGTTAATCTCTTCTCTCCGCAGACCTCCCCAGTGTCGGCTAGTTTCCGTGAAAGTTATCCAATTTACATTGAGAATGTGAAGGGCCCACGTTTGTTTTAACGCTTAGAAGCCGGTGTTCAAAGCATGTAAACGGTAATTTTTGCGTTCCTTGGATTTGGTTTAGTCCAACACTATAATTCTAGCAGTGGTATAGGGTGAAAAGTGCGTTTTGAGAAAAAATGCATTTGATGATTCACAACACAATATGGATATTTTTTCTAAGCAGGGCCTCTTTACAAACTTGTCAAAAATGTTCTCCAACTTTTCGAAGGCTCCCCATGTTTCAGGGGAAATTAAACAGAAAAATGAATTCCTGAAAGAAAAATAATAATAATAATAATGATTTTTTTAAATTGTAGATCGTACAACGGAAGTACACACTTTTGACATAAGTACAATGAATTTTAAGAATACCTATATTAAAACCATTGTTATGGTAATGTTGTGAACGAAGGCTCATCCCTCAGCAGAAAAGAGAAACAAACTATCGGTCTTCGATGGCCG
>JAEMON010000007.1:3346924-3358286 GCA_030264115.1 Lygus lineolaris
CAAGGAGCGGTACTCGCAAAATTGGGCGGAACTCTTTTACAGAGATCGCAGTTTTGGTCTTTGGCACTGGAGTTATTTCACCAAATTTGAATTCTCAAGGGAATTTTACAGTGGGAAAAATACTGTTGATCATGGTGCTAATTACTGGGGCAAGCTTCATCCTAACTTCTATTAGATAGAAGAAGGACTGAAGAAAGAATTCTTTATCCTACCGATGATCCGTAGGACCTCGTCTTCATTTCACTGATGGTGTGAGGAAGAATGAACTAGACGGTCTAGCAACACTAGATTTTCGCATTTCTATGGGATCGTCACTGGATCCTGGTACGGACTCGACACATTCTATCCGTCCGCGAAGTCAGAAGCTATATCAAACCAATTGGGATCCTTCGCTGACTCGTGTCCCCATACGTTCATTTATCTGCCAAGCTGTCCTCGCGAAGTTGGAGGATGTCGCCTGCTTCATTGAGACATGTTCCCTCCCCGCAGAAATCATGTTCGACTGGTACAAACGGCGATATTCTGCAACAACTGTAGGATATCACACGGTCACGAGCTTATGATGCATTTCAATGATCTTATCACGTATGAGTCTCAAATCACGGGTGAACCATGGGCTAGCCCTCTTGCTCAGCATTTTCGTAGCTTTCAATGGGAATATTTCCCTCAAGACTTCATGCACAAAAACTAATGAATTCTCCAAAGTTTCTAGTGTCTTTGACGGTACCTATAAGCCTGCAGTGGTTGTAGTTGAAAATCTTTTCATACCGTCGGCAGTTATCTTCCTGACAGAAGTTTTTCTTAGGGGTTTCCATTGCTTTGTAATCGGGATGGTGAGTATCAGTGGTGGTTAGAAAACATAAATAGTCTAATACCTTGTGTGGCACATAGTTTTTTCGTATCCATAACAAAATTGCATAGATCATTGATGCATGTTCTTCGAAATCAGATGAGAATTATCTAATGGAATTTATTAAGTAGGAAGGATTCCACGATTGCGCATGCGTCGTAGTGGCTACAATGGAACTAGTTCAATGAAATTCATACGGTGCCATCTAGGGCGTAACCTGCACAATGCCTGAAAATTTGAGCGAAATCGGGCCATTGCGTAGGAAGAAATTGACGCTTGGAGGATTTTACGTTTGAGTAGTAAGTCCCAGCGTGGTTTAATAAACTTGGGTATGCTATTAGTTTATTATGCCTTATTCCTAATAATAGGGTACGGTACGTTAGAATCAATCAGGTACTTTGTTCCTAGTAGGTAATCATACATTTATTCCAGATTATTTCCATGGTGCGGTTCTATGACTGATCTACCTCGGTTCACCCGATCCAGGCATCACTGGATATGGCCAAGTAACACGTGACGATCTCGTTTATCATCAAACAAACTAAACAATGGCAGCTACACTTTATAACAACCCCCTCGACAAAAGAAAAAGCGCGAACAAATCACATGAAAAATTCACTGTGAAAAACTCTCGGATACACGTCCGTAAATTGTGCAGTAACAAACGTGACAAGGTGTATTAAGGTTGAAGAGCACAGCGTAATCATAGTGGAGATGCTTGAAAAAAAGAAAAAACCACGGGTCGGACGAGTTTAGAGCTACTAGCTTTGTCGGTGACTGTTTTAAAGGGTTTTTTTTTTAATTCAAGGGCGGGAAAAGGGTTTTTTCAAGGAAGTTTTTTCCTTCTCGAGGGCGGCTTTGAAGAGGGCGAGTCGAGGCGGAACGCGGTATTGGATTGGTGTGGCGTGACCGAAGTAATTGCGATGTGAAATGACAAGTTTATTAGGAGCGGCCGATAAGGGTTTGTGGGCTGGCATCGCAACTCTGCATGCAACACTATACCAACCTCTCCCCCTCATTCCTCCTCATCCTCCACTTTTACACCACCGCCCCATCAATGCCTCTTTTATACCACCCCACGTCATGCCACACCTTTATTACTTCTGCTCTTTCTCCTTATTTTCATTATTTCTCCTCCCCTCACATATCTTATTTAATTTTATTTAGTTTTTCTCCCTCTCTACCTCTCTTTCTCGTTCAACCCTATTTTTTCCCTGTCCGTGAAATGCCCCACTTTCCCCTTAACTGATATCACGAATAGAAAAGAATACTGAATACATTTTCGGAGGAAAACCTTTTCCGATTCAAATAACTACGAAATATATCACGAGGTGAGGTGGAAAAACCCTCCGCATAATGAATATCTCATTTCGCGGTCACGCAGGTGGGCGTACGTGGGCCACTATTTCAATCCGAACCTTTTTTGAGATCCGAGATACCTTTCTTGAACGGACGTTGGATTTTCGTATCAACATGACTCATTTTCTGTGGTTCGTTGTAAACCTACTTTGTTCCTATAGGTATTAATTCTGCGAACGTGGGGTCCGCGAATTATTCCTAACAAGCCAAGAGTATTTTAATTGTCTGCTACCACCTGGATGCTTTCCATAGAAACATAGATACACAGGAAAAACGTTATGAACAATGAAGAGAGGTCGAAATGATGAGATGTCGAATTAAGGGAGAATTAAATTGCACTGATGGAAAAGAATAAGTGAAATGAAAACAACTCCTTCTCTGGAAAATATCACCTAACTACATACCACGTAATTGAAGAAAATTGGAGAACGGATTGTTCTGAAAAGAACAAAAAAATTAGTCACTGACTCCAATTGAAAATAATGAACTGAAAATCGAAGAATCAGAAAGGAAAAAATTAACAAATCGAATATTGAATTGATCAAACAATACGAGCTAATAATGGCTGGAAAGTGGAAACGAAGTGGTGGCGTGGAAACTCACACCGGGGAAGATAATGCAAAAATATGGGAGATTTTCTTCCACACAAAAGACATAAATGTCACCGTAATAATATTAAAACAGTCAACAGCATGAGTTGATGAGGGAATTTTCAAAGAATCATTCCAACCGATTCCGAATACTTACCTAAACTTACTTACTTACACTACTTTTATACTTATACCTAATTACTTATACTTACCGTAATGTTCTCATGTTTAGATGGTGATTCACATCAAAAACCTCACAATTTCCAGTCATGAAGCAGGAGTTTTTTTTTAGATCGATCCTACGGCTTGTCCTATATGGTCAGGTATCGTCTTGAGTGACACACCTACATATATATTGTACCTGTATGAAAATGTTAAACTGCACGAATCTTTTAGAATGGTCTGGAACGAAATTCCATGGAGACAATTTTCAAACTTTTGTATACCTAACTAAAATTTAGAAGCCATTGCAATGGCTTCATTTTCCACGAAAATTCGCTAAAGTGAAATGAACAGCTGATCTCAATGAATGGAATACAATTCCATATTTATGTATTTGGAACATAAATGGATACAAAAAGTAATGACTTTGTTGGTTATCGATTGATTGTAACGGCGACAATGGTGTAACGTCGCAATTCTCAGACACACAAGTAATTTATCACCAAAGCTGCGACTTCAAAACGTATCGACTTTACGTGTGTACATTGCATTTATGGGTCGTCTTTCGAAGGTCGGCAAAAATCTTAATTTTAAAGGAGGCGCGAGAAATCGAAAAAGCAATTTCAAGAAATCAGTCAGTGGCCTATTTCCAAATTTACAAACTATATAAGACTAATGGAAGTATAGGGTGGAGCAAAAGTCGGTATTTTCTCCCATAACTATCGTAGAAATCGAAAAGATACCGACACCTTTGTGGGAAAGTCTTACAGAACAACTAACAAGTCTCTCTGGTGGAGCGAGTAGACACTTGTCATCGTGCTAGTGGTGGCCACATGCCGGAAATATTCTTTCACAATTAAATCGTATATAATATTTACCCACAAAATGAAAAAGAATTTTGTAAGCATACCAATTTTTAATAAAGTTGGTTGGGAAAATAAAAAAATACCGACTTTTGCTCTACCCTTTATATATTATGCATTTGTAAATTGTAAATCACGTGTAACAATATAATTTTACAAGAGATAGAAATAATATCGAAATACTTGTTATATTAGTTCTTTACTAGGGACCTATTCTACAATACAATTCCCCTTTAGAAATTTGAAATGCCTAACATTCACGTGCACGTATCTTTGCCAAAAACACACGTAACACGAATATACAAATGTAACACGAAATTTTCAAAGTTAATAATAAGAAACTATAAGGAAGAAACGGCGATGAAATTTACAAGGGACCGTCTTGCGTTGACCCGTACAATCCCTGCAATATTCGTTACAATTGGACTATATTTAGTGGGTACCAACAGTTTTGCCCCGGACAAGGAATTACCCCAGACCGACGGACAGATTTATTTTCAGTTCTCTCTTCGCACGAATACATAGCTTTCCTACCTTGATCAAGCAATATTTCATGATTTGCTTATTGACTCTTCTCCCTATCTTCAGACGTTCTATGAATCGAATCACCTCAATCATCTTCCCAGGGCTCGTCAATCATTAGTCAGAACCACGAACTTGATAAGCCTACCAAAAGTTAATTGATCGAGATGGTTTCAAGTTCGTGTTTCTGGCGATCGACCCATCATTAGTAAAAAAAAAATCAAGATAGGTCATGTTTTTCTACATGAAAATCAGTGGAGTCTTGCTCCATTCCAAGTATTTCCTCGGTTTTCAAGGTAAGTAGAATAAACTGCATGCATGGAGTTATCAACATTTTATATTGTATTGAATTGTACCCAATATGATGGAAAAATCGAAAATTCCGAATATTCGAATTCAAGGGTCAGGAAAGGAGCTGAGATTGGGGAAACATTTCAGAGAATCACCTTTACGTTCATGTGTCTGGCAGATCCATAGTGAGTTTATGTAACTCCCGTAATGATATCGCGAGGTTCACAATCATTCCTTGGCACAATGAACTACTTTTGATTATAATTAACCCGGAGTTATAAAGTCCTTCATTCATAACTTAACTATAAGGAAGCTTCTCAACGTAAACAATTGGTGAAATAGAAAAAGGTTGCATTTGATCAGCTGATCTTTGAACGGGGGTTTGGCCTACTCGGGAAGATTTACTATTCACACTCTTTTCTGCGTTAAACTCTTAAGTCCTTACAGGGAGCGAACGGTTGGTCTTCAAAACCTCCGCGAGATCTCATTCGATGATTAAAAAAAAGCGAACTTTTCGAAATCGAAGGAAAAAATAAACCTTGCTATCCTGAGTTTTCGAGCTGGGGCGTTTTGAAAATTTCATCCCCCACTTTCCACCCTTTAGAGAAGACTGACGGTAACGCCAAACTTTGGGACACATTAGACCCCAGATGGGGCCGGTATACCAAATTTCATTAATATTTTGGTCCATGGTAACTAATCAAAGTGCTGCGGACAGCGTACGGCGGACGGATTTTTTTTTGTTTTTTCTATTCGATTTTTGGATTTACGTATTTTGGAACGTAAAACATCAAATTTTGAGAGGGGATTAAACAAAATGTTTCGTGCTCGATTCCAAAGGTTCATTATTGAAAATAATATACCAAAAGTCAATATTTATCACTGAATGCTAAAATACTCCTTGATTCGGAGTTCTGTTATTCCATTCTTCGCATGCTTCACCACCCAAAATTAAATTTTAACGCGGTTTCCCGGATGTCTCATCGCCGGTTCATCTTTAAAATAGCATTCTCTCAGTTTACGGCCGATAAATGAAAGGTGAGGGCCGCAACCGCCACTTCGGCTTCTGAATAAACGACGGAACTCGGACACGCATCATTGTTAGAACAAAGTTGGGGGCAGCTCTACCACACAACTTCGCCTCTGAGGACTTAATCAACGGACAATTTTGATTAACTGGGGCCACTCGGGCAGCCCACACTGTCGTTGGAAGGCGTTAACTCAGAAACTCAACTCCCCGAGCCTTCCGTTCCACAGACCGAACTTTCAAGGATATGAAATAGTCGACCAATTTAATTTTGACTCGTGTCCGCTCCACAAAGCCGTTCGTTGGTTTAGGTCGTTGCACTTTCTGCGGTATGGGAAATTTTCAGAGTGCACAGTGGAAATCATATCATCACTTTTACTTCATGAATCTATGTATCCTCTATTATTATGTACCTATTCGAAAATCATTTTCCATGTTTCCTTGCTTTGATCCTTGATCTAGACTGTAACAATTCGGGGGTCTGGGGGTGTCCCCCTGATTTCATTCGATAATAAATTTACCACCATGAACATAAACCACTGGCGGCTAGCAATCCCTATGGCGTGTTTTTTTTTTATTAGGATCACCCTAGAAATTACACTTATAACGAAATATTTCGAAAGTGGCGCAGAATCATGAATGCTTCCTCCAGAATAAATAAGGCGAATGAAGAATTTTTGCTAGGCTTCGACCGGTCTGGAGATCTACACAGCTGAGCTCGAAGACAAAACTTTACATCTTCCAGTCAAATTAAGAGTCTGTCCTGCTGTACTGATGTGAGACCTGGTTGGTGACGGCTGGAATAAGCAGCATGCGTTTACGACGATAATCGAGGCCTAGTGGTCGGGAAACTGAAATTTCAATCAAGAACTTGAACGAAGAACTAACCATGGAGTGGTGATGGATCGGACCATTCTTGGGAAAGAAGCAAATGAAATTACAAGAAAGGCACTTGACTGGAACCCAAAAGGAGCCCGAAATCTGACTTATCTGGAGAAGCCTCAAATGCGGACCTGCCGATCTCTTGGAAGCAGATCAACTCCATAGCTGCGTACCAGACCCGGTGACAAACCTTCAAAGCGGCATATTACTATGCCATCTCAACTCGCTGTGATAGCAACCATCTTCACTCTTTCGGTGTAAAAGACGTTGCAAATTATCACACAACTGGTTATTTCTCTGTACAGATCACCCATATATGCAAAGATCACATTTTTATTGTAGTTATGATAGATTAATTACCTGATACAATTTCCGGTTAATCAGATCAATAACTACTGTAACATGGGGAGATTCGCAAATACATTTCTTGCGAGATTCCTAATGCCATTTCTTAACACCATGAACAATCTAATAAAGTAGTACCTGCATTAGTATCCGAGAGTTCTACAGGTGGGTATCTTCAAGACAAATTCTGTTAGTGAACGTCAGGAAGCTTATCAAAGTAACATTAAGGGAGGTGTAGATAAGTAATTGTTGGTAACAAGGGACACAATTCGATTAATAGAATAATATGATTGCGTTTGATCAGCTTATATTTGAACGAAAACTTGGCTTAGGTACTAGGTATCAGTTTTTTAAAAGTTAATATAATGCTAGTATTTAACATACTGTACCATCAGTCAGAATCGATTTAAAATTCACGATTAGGTAACGTTTTTGCTCTTTTTCGTTCAATCTTTAAGAAGGAAGCAGTAAGCTGGCCAAAAAGCCCCTCAAAAATGCCTCAATCTCGGCTATCAAAGAGTTTATATATTCCAACTTCAAAATAGAGTCTTCAGCATTTACTCTTCCCAAAGTGCAGCACCACTTATTTCTTTTTTTTTTAAACTTAACTAAAACCACATTAGCAGCAATATTTGCTCAAAGAAGTCCTACCTATCCTGATGGGAAGCACATTGTTCAGTTGCCAAAAATACTTAGCCAGTACAAATATGTTAAGCCAAAGAGAATCAAACATCACTAACATAAATAAAAAATGGAAAAACTACAAAGAGCTGCAAATATAAACAGCAAATATAATCTTCATCCTTACCTAGCTGAGGAAAAGCTGCCAAATAGTTGCAAAATATGAATGAAATCTGATGAGAGGTGGGAGAATGAACAACTAAGGTACCCATGTACTACAGAGTGAGATTCTCTGTCTGGTGATCGTGGTGCACGGGAAAAGCAGAATTAAACAAGACTGATATGGGACCAACCCCAATCTTACGAGGCTCAGGAAGACAGCGGTGACTGTCGAAACATGTACCTGAAAACGATAAACGGATAACAGACTCCAAAACTTAATTTCAAAAAAGAGTTTATCGGCTTGCATTCATGCCCGTTCAAGTCCGAGACGAGCTACCTTCCATCCGAAGCGGTGTTGAAAAGGACGGTTCAGTCAGGTCGAACAGGCAACCACCTATTGTTGTTGTACCTATTGTTAATGAAAATGGCGTTTGCCCATCTCTGCTCCATACAGTGGATGTTGGTGATGTTGCATTGTACAATTTCCTAAGCCTGATAGACTGCAATGCCGGCTATAGTTTGAGGGTGGACCACGTAGGTACACGTTACTATGTACAATTCTAATTTATCCACCACAGGAACGGCGATCCGAGGGCTGCACGCTCCTGTCGTTAGAAGTGCATAATTGGTCTAGTGATATCGCCCTCCCAAGCTACCCTACAGATAGCGCTGCCTTCCGCTAACGATTCTTCTCATTGTTTTGCATTTAGCGGGTGATTTGTTCGTCCCGCGACCTCATCAACCTCCGACCCTCTTTTTCACAAGAGGGCTCTAATTGATGGCGACTCTTCCGCAATTTGTGAGGGAGGATTACCCGGGTAATTACTATAGCAATGTCGTCAACCCTTCGATTTATGATTCAAACTTTAGAAAATAAAATGCTTCTTGGAAACTAGTATTTCCATTATACTAGGAACTACGATGAGCTCACTAATGGCTAGAACTTTTTGGACCCTCAGACTTCTTTGAGAACCCTTGTGAGATTTCTGGGAAACTTCGGTAGCTCGTTATCATCATGACATCGGGGTTCCTGGGGTAAGGCTGGAGGGAAACGGTCTTTTTATTTCTCCAAAAATTTCATGTCTTGACTGAAGAAGAAAATCAAGTTCATTTGAAATTGAGCAAAGAAATTATTCAGGTTGGAACAAAACATGAAAGACTCGCCTGCAAAGAGTTAGAACTAAAATTCATGGGTACAGGAAAATATTGGGTACTGGTGTTTATAGAATGTCCTTGACCTTTGTACTTTGGTCAATTAGAAAAAGTGTTTAATGGGGTGTCATTAAAGACATTAGAATTATTATTACCTGTGTAAGTCATATATATATATGTGTGTGGAATCATTGTATAGTGGTCAACTTGTGAACAATTAAAATTGATATATGCCGTGTGATTTCATTTTCAACAATTTGATCTACAATTTATTTGACAAGGGAAATCAGGGTGTTGGTGGTACACTGGCTCAACAATAACCACTCTCCTCTGCGTGATGAACAGCGAAGGTGCCAGAGATATGCCAAAGTTAGTAGAATAATCCAGACTACAACCGACCTTCAAGGCGACTCTAGGCGATTTATGTCTTTTTCACAGTGGCCGACCACCGTAGCTCAGCCAGTGGCATACTACTGTACAAATATAAACCTATAGACAATTACGTAGGGTTGGCAACACTAGAACTCAAATTTATCTGATGTGTGGTGCGGGAAGAAACGAGTTCAAACTTAGTAGAACCCCGCGGTGAACGTATTCATCAAGTCTAACAAGATCGGAGCGCGACTAATATCGAGGGCACGTTGTAGGACAACACCGTGAACCGCTTTCCACACACCAAGCTTCGTCACCTGTAAACAGCATCAACAACAACAAGAAGCATGTAGAAGGGGGGTCCCCAAACAATGAGAAACTATTGTTCAGTATCATTCTTGGGTGACAACAATAGGCGAGGGGGAGGACGTCGATAAACGTCAAGACGGTTGACGTAAAGCAAAGAAGGGGGGTTTAGTCGAGCATCCGGAGGTTTTGGGTTGAAGGTGATAAGGCTGTGCTAACGATGTGTACACTGGGACAGAAGGGACCCTCCTTATACCGCGGTTTCAGATAATTAGCCAGTTGGCGGTGGGATGTTTGTGCGAACAAGCGTCGCTTCTGAATGGTCCCCTTCCGACGACCGTCCCTCCTCGTCGCCAGATGTGATTAGGTGAAATCCGGGCTAAAGCAAACTGCAATTAATCAAGTTTTTGTCTCCCTTTTCCCTGTCAGACGCCGAAGTACAAGCTATAAGGCCGGACGTGATTCATTATACTCTGGTTAGGAGGGTGGTAAATTTAGCCCTGAAAGAAAACTTCTGCCAACCCAAAACCCTTCCTCACCCGTTTCATTACTGTCCTTTCAAACTACCCGTCACAATGCAGCTATAACTATCCTATTATCCCTGCTCACCCTCCCAATTCTCGAAGAACCGAGATCATTTATAAGAGAATTTCCAGGCAAGGAATCAACTTTGTTCGAGAGTTTTGTCGAAAGGGATGAAATGGTTATTTTGTCATAACATAAATATATTTATGATATTGTCATTCTACGGATTAGTTGAATTCTTCGGAAAGAAATCTGTCGAATTGGGCAGGCAGCAATGCATCATAACATAGCATGAAATGGACGAGGGATTCACGATTGCTCATGCACAGTTGCTGCCATCGGTCAATTAGCGTTGACGTTCATAAGGGGTCGTTTATACAGGGTATATCAGGCTCGACCATCATCTCAACTCAAAGAATCAATTCTACAAACCATTTCCAACAAAGAGTTTCAGAGTTTTTTAAACCCTTGTTTTCGTGAGTTATTCACTTCTGCTTTTACTCAATTATTCTGTCTAATGGGAGTTTTTCACTTTTTCGACCTTAAGTCATTGAAACAGTCATAACTCCTTCAACTTGCAATGTAAAATCAAAAATAAACATACCATTATATTGAGCGTTACATTTCCTATCTCTCTGAGTTGAAAAAGTGAATAAAATATTATAAGTGGAAAAACTCGCAAAAACAAGGATTAAAATAAACTCAAAGAGGCACTTCTGTTGTAAATTAACAGTAAAATCGATCCTGTGTATGTGATAACTGACTGAATTTCTAAAAAAGCTATAAAGATTGGTAAAATATCTCTGGAATTCCGGCTGTGGCAACGAATATTTTCAAGTTCGCGCATGGGCAATTGCTGTTACTGATAAAATTGCATTGAAATTCATGGACTGAGGCCGAAAATCGGATCATAACTTCGTATAAAGACAAGGAGTTGACCACAAATAGACAGACAGATTGACATGAAGTTAAATTGTTCAAGGAGCATTGAAACGAAAAAAGAAAAAAAAGAAGAAATTTCGGTGTTGGAGGACGACTTTTCTTTACTTCTTGTACGAATGTAAAAGGCTTCTCGGACTTTTGTAGTAAGGAAGCAAAGTTAGAATTGAATGGGAGCACCCTCTATCTCTGATGCTCTTCATAATAAATACAAACTATCGTTAAATAAGTAATACTCAGTATGTTCCGACCTACGCCTCTTCCACCCTTTGAATTCCGAACCATAACACTATTTAGGCAGCCTGTTCAGCAGATCATTTCTCCTGCAATCAATCTGAATAATGTTCTTCAATTGTAAGTGCTGACCAAACTACCTATTTGATTTGCCATTTAT
>JAEMON010000007.1:3476714-3492602 GCA_030264115.1 Lygus lineolaris
GAAATGATGGAAGGTGATGAGTGAGTGTCTGAAGAGCTTACGTGCCATGGTGGAGTTGTCGGCAGGAAGCCCAATATGCTGCTCTGGTTCTGTTGTGAGGCTCTTGCGGTCGAGTGCATTGTCGTCATATGTATTGCCATTCCTCTTCCTGGCCGAAAAAGCAATCCGCATATCTCGCATGGTATCCTTGTGATACCAGAATTTGAGTGGCTGCTTGGCATGTTTCGTAGAGATTTGCTACCAACGGGTAAGAAATAACAATATTTCAAAAATTTCAAACACAAAACTCAACATAGAACTAAAAGGTGAACAAAATGCCTCTACATAGAAAACTTCTTCAAAATCGCTTGCTCCAACCGGTGGGAGGACCTATGCCGAACGTCTCTTCCAAAAATCGCCAACTTTTTCACACTTTTCCCCCCTCAATTTACCAGTTATTAGCGGACCAAAATTTCAATAGTTTTCGGTAACCAAACAATTGATTGAATTAATTAATTACTAATTTTACGAGATAAAAAATCCAAATTTTTTTTAATGTCAATAATATCAATAGGAAGGACAAGTTCGTTGCCCACGATTTTTGGAGTACTCTAAGGTGTCAAATATCGTAAATTTAGAGTCAAAAAACGCTAAACAAAAACTTGTGTTTTGATGTTTTTGGTGTGAATTACTATCTTACTTAGGAACTTAAATATGGTATATTCGGAATCAGCGTGAAATTTCCTATAAGAATCACCCACCAAATCGGTTAAAATCATTCTCAACTCATGCTGCATCAATGGAACTTTTTTTGACTACTCCCGATGCAATCTCAGCACATCCTTTTTTCGGTTGTTCTTTTAGTGTACCGTATAAAAGGGTTTCTCAAGAGCCCTCGGAATGCTGCCTGTTATTCAAACAGCTGAAATTTTATTCCACGTTTTCTCCACACCAGAACGATAAAATATTATTTTCCTTGTATTAATAGAGTTATTTTATTCCAAGTAACAATAAAAAAGCATACTCAATAATTCCCCATTTTACCAGGAGCAGTTTCAACAGTGCCAACTGCGTCTACTCGGTAAAGTTGAAGTATGGGTAATTAAGGTAATGGGTAAGTTGAAGAGTGAGCGATGGTCAAAAGTCGCGTTTCCAACTAGGTACCTACATCGTTAATGATTACTTATCAGAATCAGTCATCAATTGACTACACATGTAATCAATTCTCAGACCGCTTCAGCTAAGTATAGATTATTCAAAGTAATTCATGCTACATGAATGGAACTTTTACTTGTTAGTCCCTGTGATGAAAATAAATATTCTCCGAATGCTCAGAGTGATGGAGAAAGCAATAATGTCAATGTCTGGCACTTCAAAGATGTTTACGAATCCTTACATATTCCTGTATTTTGAAACACACATTTCAGTCCTTCAATGCTTCAATTTTACATTAGCCCCGTCTTCAACTACATCGTTTTTTGAACAAGTATGTAACGTTCACTGGTGTAAGAGCTTCTCTGGAGCCCCAGTCATGGAGCTGATTACATCGCTAGAAGGTTGTTTTCGGATCGTTGATCCCGAGTTATGAAAGGAATCTCCGAATGCCGGGCTAACTTTTAACGTAGCGATCCCAAGCATTTTCTCCTTTCCTTCCTTCGTTTTTTCCTGAACAGTGCGTTACGATAAGTATTTTTAGTAACTCGGAGTAATATGGTCTGTGGTGGGTTTACTCTCGAATTCCTCTGGGAGGGATCTACTATTTTTATCTACCTACGTTTTTCTTGGATTCTATTTTGGAAGGATCCAAACAACTTACTCCCAGTCTGAAACAGGTGAAAATGCATTTAATTTATTCGGTGGCGAAGTCAAAGGGCCACATAATACTACCTAATAAACAAAGTTTAATAATACAATTATAATAGATCGATTATTTTAACGTATTTTTTCTCGCTAAGTAATGTTTATTTTTCAATTTTCGCAATACTATTTTGAAAGCTGCCCAACATCGCGAATGGAACAAGATTCCACCAGTCTTCATTTTCATGGAATTTTTTCAAAAATTGTATGTCATTTTCGAGGATTGTAGTAGGGGTTAGCCCCTCAACGGTTTAATATGAATTTCATCGCTGTCGGACCAAGGTAGTGAGCGCATGCGCAAAGATTTCCTAAAACAGCGCTAGCCTAACAAAGATTGGTGTGTATAAGCCTCGGTGCATCTGAAAAATCGCATTGATGTTGGTGTGGTGCGGAATAGATACCTAACCTATAACCTAAATTACCTTACATACATACATTATACATACATACATAAATGCATATAAATGGGATACAAAGTGGAACTTGCTCATAGCTCATGTTACGTTTGCATTACAGTTCGAGTATTGATTTGAGATGTAACGCAAACCTCTTTGAAGACGACCTCGATCGTGGAACATCATGCATGCGTATCGCTTGCAACAATACGACGATGAAATTCATGATTCGGGCGTAATGGTTAGGATGGTGGTCGCACAGATGCATAGAACGATGGTAATCAGCCTCCGACACCTCCCCGTCGTACAACACGGTGTTCTGCGGCAGTTGAAAGCTGTTGAGTCCCAGTTGTGAGTTCTATTGTCGCCCCAGGGGAGTTGAGCACTTGTTCTGAGTGGAGAGTGATATAATTCGATCATTTCCTCTCCGCTGAATGTTTCGTGTTTATGCGTATCTGCCACCTGTTGTGGTGTTGAGTGGCTTTCCATTTCGAGCAGATTTACAATCTCAAAACTCCTCTGGAGAACTCGAGAATTATACTTCTGTTGGTTTATACGTACACAATACAGCATACTTACCTCGTAAGTGGCGGGGGTAACGTGACCCTCTGTGTCATAGTTCCTTTTATGTGACCAGAGTGCATCCTCGACAGTGAGTTCCATATTATTGGAATTTTTATGTTTTGAACTCATAATCAGAATCAATGCTCTTCACCCCCTACAACCTAATCTCAGCTCGGAATTTCGCCTAATTGGGGCTTTGTAGGATGAAACAAATACCAAAAAACAAGAAATCTTGCTCAGGCCCTCAGTGCATAAAAGGTGAATCTGACCCTACTATGTCAGAATCGAGGGTCCCATTATTTTGAATGGAAGTTTCTCAGATGACTAGAACAAGTGTAGTTACCCGCCATCAAGACCTTTAGTCCCTTGGTCCTTTAACCATTGGGCTAATGAGAATTTTGTATATATGCTACTGAGAGGAGGATCACATGCATATGAAATAGTCGTATGGATCAAAGTGGCCAGTGTAGCACACGAGGGGTTAAACAAGTTGTCAAAGTTGGAACATACATTGGTACTCCCCTACACTAAATATGTGCCAAATATTTTTTAAATGTTACATTTTATGTCTGTGTTCCAGACCGGTCAGAGACCAGAAATACGATTTTTGGGAACTAAATTATTTCACGGGTCATTTTTTTAAAATAATTTTGCGCTGATTTCGAGCTATACCTACAATAATATTTATGTCTTTTTACCTAAAATATCTAATTGGTTCTCCCTTAATTTTTTAAGAACCCTAAAAAATTCACCTTTTTGACCCTTGAACCCCCGAAAATTGTTTTTGTTAAAAAAAAAAAGAAAAAAAGTTGAACACCTGAGAATCCTGCTTCGAATGAGGCTGACACCAGCTCACCAAAACCGTTGCTACAATGTTGGTAATTTTTCAAAGTTTTCCGTTTTTCAACTTTTTGGGAGACGACTTTTGAGAAAACTTCAGAAGATATCCATAAATCATGGCTGGAATGTTGTTGGTGAGCTGGCGTCAGAACTCTCAAGTGTTCAACTTTTCTTCCATACAGAAACTATTTTGAACGGTTCCAATGGTCAAAAAAGTGATTTTTCTAGGTTTGCTTTAATGATTGTGTAGCTAAATGGCTATTCTAGTCATAGGGACATAATTATTATGGTATATTCGGAAACAGCTTGAAATATTCAATTAAAAGGGCACATTACATAATTTAGTTCGACAAAATTGTATTTTTGACCACTGTGGGCTTGGAAGCTCCGCTCACCAGATATTTGAGCTCGTTTTGAGAATGTTGCGGTGATAACTCGATAGCACTGGAGCGACCATGGAAAACATTATCCATTTTGAAATGTTATTTTCCGATGTCGGGTGTACCTGTAAACCACCACATTTCGAATGAGTGTAGATTCTATCTATGATCTGATAAGATATGATGATAAAAGTTCTCAATAAGGAAACTTTGAAATTTTGATGGACTATTTTTGGGGTCACCGTGGTGCCAAAAAATCGTGACATGATGACATCTGGAAACGGTGTATTGTCGTCAAAAACGTGCCCTAGCCTGTTGATGAGTAGCTTATTTTGGGTATGCCTTGAACCTTGAATTATAGAGAGATTAAATGAAGCATTCTTAGTGGTAAAATTTTAAATTCTAAGGCTCAAAAATAGCCAAACTCTTTAATCTTTGAGGTGATGAAGAAAAATCCTGTTGGATCATGTTTGGAAAGGCTTCCGATACCAACTAACTATTCACTGTCGCATCGGCATATTAAAAACTCGATATCTTCCGGCATCCCTAGATTATGTTCTCAACTGGTTTGAAGTAAGCTTCCTATCTCCCATTTATGGGGGCATCCTCCCTTAATGAATACAATGCTAAACAACAATAATTATGTTGTTTGATTTGCTTGTTGGTTGATTTTCAGAATCGAAGACCAACGCCCAACTGTGTTGTACGGCTGTACCACTTGTATCTATACTGTCCATTGATTTTATTTTTCCCTTTCGACTGAAATAGGGCAACCCTTGAAAAAACGCCTGCAACCACCTCGCTTATATTTCTGCTACAGACCCCGGGACACAGAGAGCTCTCTCCCAGTATTTTTCGGTGATTTATACCTCCGGCTGTTCATACTGGTTGACAAGTAACGCGTTGTTATACATTATTCAAAAACCTTCCCCAAGGGCCGCGATTTCGCTCCCGTTTTTGAAGACGTCGAACTTAGTGCTTGTGTTTTCATTCCGGCACCTTTTGTTGGTTGCGAAGCGATATTACTTTGCGGGAAGTCGGAATACGGAAGCGGCCGACGCATCGCGAATACGAGTTCAGACGTGACGGACAGAACCGCCGCATGAATAATCATCTGATGGCAGTGGTCCAAGTCTACCGGGAGACATGAGACGAGCGAATTCATTTATCGGCAACTATGAAGATCATCCGAAGAACAGCAGCCAGTCAGAGAGTCAGGGAGGAAAGCTTTTAGGGAATTGAAGAAAATGAAGCTATTGCAATGGCATCAAAATTTTAGTAATACAAATTTTTGAAAATTGTCTTCATGGAAATCCGTTTCAGACCATTCTAAAACGATTCCTGAAATTTAATTTGTGAGTGTGTATTTGTGTGTGTATGTATATGTGTGTGTGTGTCACTCCAGACGATATCTGACCGAGGAAACCAAAAAAAAAAAACCGAAAAAACTCAAATGAGTCAAACTTTGAAAATTTAGAGACAAAGATCGCTAAGAAAACGTGATTTTTGAGGTGTTTAGTGTAAATTGCCATCTGAAACATAGGAACATAATATATGGTATATTCGGAATCAACGTAAAATTTCCCAAAGGAATCACCCACAAAATTGGTGGGCGAATATACTTTGAAAATTCGCTCATCAACACATGCAGCATGAATGGAACTTGTTATCTCCACAGGCTTTTTATCGTCATTCCAGAATCCGCTAAAAAAAATCCGAAAAAATTCAAAATGTCAATATTAACAAAAGGAAGGGTGAGTTCGTTGGGCAGCATTTTTGGTGTAATGCAAGTGGTCAAAATTGTTTTTTGAGGTTTCCTATGTAAATAACCATCTCAAACGTAGGAACATGAATATGGTATACTCGGAGTCAGCGCAAAATTCCCTATGACAATCACGCATCAAATGGGTTAAAATGATTCTTTGAAAATTCGCTCATCAACTCTTGCTGCATGCATGGAACTTTTTGTTCAGAATGTATTATACCAAAGTTAGCGGAAGCTTTGTTTCACTATAATGTTATGGAATTACTTTATCATCATACGCATTGCCTTAAAAAATAAATTAATACGTCCTCTTCAAAATGAAACTGATTGTCATTTTGATGAATTTTCATTATGGGCTCCCAAAGTTTTTCGGTTAGATGGTTTGTTTCAAAATACTTCCTGTGTTGCTATTCTAGGCCTAAGATCCAACTTTTAGTGTAGGTACGAAGGACACTCCATTTCAACGTATCAATGATCAAATGGCTGGTTTTCCGATTAAAAAAAGCTAATTTTAGCTGAAAATAACACTCGGTTAGTTTCACTTGGAATGGGTTCAGCAGTTGGTCGTTTCACGAAAACTTCAATTCAACTTCAATTTAATTAACATTACAGGTATAATAGGTACGGTACTCCGGTTCAAACGAAAACCGTCAAAGTTGATATTGCGACCATTTTCAATAGATTCGAACCATCTCCCAACGTCCAAATAGCTCCAACGCACTTGATAATGTTTACTTGGACAATTATCGTGAAAATTCAACTCAAGTGTAATTTTGTATTGATTTAATACGTTATAATTATAACGGTTCAGGAACACAACGAAAAGTTGAACGAAAGTCGGGAAATTTCCGAAACCCGAAATAAAAAAATTGGGTGTACATACGAGGGGCACCCCCCGATAAAATTTCATGTAGTTGGTAATTTTTACTTGATCATCTCTCCCCTGATTTAGCGAGCAATTGACATTTTTTCAAGTTCATTGAGACTTTTTACCACGTTTACTTGCTGTTCTCCTAGCAAATATTCCCAAAAGCCATTCGGTCACTAAGAAAATTCACTAGTCCACCAGGTAAAAAATTGTTTTCCGAGTTTCAACGCAAGATTATTCTAAAATTCCCACATTTTAAATTTTTCCCACAGCACCTGGGTACGAGTATGTATGAATACAATCAGTTGGTCAGTCGTTTAACCTTCAAGGAGATGCCTCCCTATCAGTTGCTATAATTTCACATTAACTTTTTTAAGTTTTTATTTAATATTTTAGAAGCTGAAATGCCTCAAACGGAATCCCAACGTCGTGAAGGTGAAACGCCTCATGACGAGTTGAGGGGATTCTATCATGACATTTCTTTGAGTAAGTCAATCCAAGAGTTGGTGAGTTTTACAAAAATATAAAATAATTATCTGCGTTTTTTGAGTTGCCAACTGTACCTACCAAAATATTCCGATTAGAGTTTTGTTTTTTACTGGAAAGTTAATGAAGAATCATACAATATATATGAAGAAAATTATGAAACGAGTAAACTAGGGTGAAAATAAAAAGATAGGTACCAATTTATTTTTAACCGTCTTCAGAAACGATGTATCGTAAACGTAAACAACAAAAGTTGGGAACCCTTATAGGATTCTCTATTATAACAAGAACGGAAGATGACGGGGCGTTTCCGCTCAACAGCTACTTCATTCAACTTTTCTAACCCATTTTTATGTTTTTTTTTTTTTGTTTTTTTTTTGCGAGAGGGCTACATTTCTGTGAAGCATTTTCATGAATATCTACTGCACTAAAGGTTCTTTGAGTACCCCGGAAATACCTAATTCCAGAAGCAATATTCCATGTAATAAAAAGTAACCGGAGTTAAAGAGAAAAACGTTGTCTATTTCCACAAAGTTAAATCGATTTCGATCAGATTATCATCAGTAACAAACAATAACTCCATTTCCGAGACGAATTTATAAGTTTAAATTTCACTATCGAAAAAAGTGGACACATTGAATTTGAGTTGTTCTCCCTCAAAGGGCAGACCTCATTCGGACATCCAAGCCTTCACACTAACAATCGATTTCACATTACACACTCCTCCCGTCCCCAACCGCAAATTATCCTGCCGACATGCTTCGGAAACTCAGACACGATAATAACACCATGTCAATACCACCCAAGTGAGATCGGAACTGTTACTCACGAAATAACTATGTAGATATTATATTCATGTACGTATGGTTCGTACGAATGGCAGGTGCGGAGTGTTATTGATGTATCTGTAATACGTAGATGATTATACATCTTCTAGGATAGTGGCACTATCATAGTGCAATTGAACCACGAGAATGGATTCGACAGCAAGATGAGTGAGTTAAGCATGAACTACGAGGCTACGCAAAGTTTGATGGAACTTCGAACGATGTATTGAAACCCACCATTACAAAATGATTGTGGAAGTGAGAAGAGGAGTGGAGCAAAACGGGTTACCGAATGGCGTGAACTGAATAGGTCCACCCCTTAACATAATATGATCCATAGTTATTACGTGCTTAAATTATTTTTTGGATGTTATCTATTGACATTCTAACTGTAACCATCTCTGGGCATCGCTTAATCATCTCTTCCCAAGTTACAACTAATCGAAAAAAACGTTGATTCCCATCGCTCAAACAATTCTTTCATCTTGAAAACGAACACCAATTATGAACAATATCATAAATGATTCCGATGATCTATTTTTTGAATTATTATTTCCTACACTGAAACCGCAGAATTAAATTAAATTTTAAGAATATTTTTATGTCTTTGATTATCTGAATAATGTTTTAGAACAAATAGTATGTATGATAATTAAGGACATACTTAAATATCTTCGCAAACGTGAGTTGAACTGAAACTTTCCACCCGCTGTATGAGCATAGCTCGGACGGGAGTATTATGTTGTAAATAACAAGCATTTATGTATTATTTTTTACATTTTTATAAATAAAAAAGCCTTAAAAAAAAACCAAAACGTCCCAAAAAGAGGATAAAAATGTGTGAAAAAGATCCTCGACCTCTCAAGTGAGAGTTTCACACTCGACCACTACTTTCTCCACTATGGGAGTTGATAAATAGGTACTTCTCTGTTCTGATTCCATTAATCACGATCCATTAAGTCGAGTAATAAGATGAAGATTATTACAATCATTGTAGTTTTGCGAGATCGCTCTATGGAATAATGGAAATCGGTGCATTTGTTCAAATCACACATCATTACAAAAGAAAGGCTGCATTGTAATATTAATATAGATTTGTAGAGAAAACACATCAACAAGTAGGAGGATAAAACTTCTTTCTAGCACTATTTCTCCAATAATAATCAAAAGGTATTCATTTCTGCCGAAAATTAAAACATTTTCAGTTTATTGGTATAACTATTTCAAGGACTGCTTGCATACGAGTCTGCAACACATTAGGACATTTTATGTCTTTAGTCCCCCCCACCCTTTCCTACCCTTCTCCTAGCCTTCCCTTTCCCTCTTATGTACTCCCCTCTATCTACGAAATACAATTGATACAGGGTGATGTATTTATTTATTGTTTTTATCTATTTATTAATTAGCTTTAAGAGCCACTTATATGATCCACTCAGCTGATCTGGGAGCTCCATTTTCGACTCAGCTGATGTGAGAGCCCCATTTTCGACTCAGCTGATGTGAGAGCTCCATTTTCGACTCAGCTGATCTGAGAGCTCCATTTTCGACTCAGCTGATCTGAGAGCTCCATTTTTGACTCAGCTGATCTGAGAGCTCCATTTTAGACTCAGCTGATCTGAGAGCTCCACTTTCGACTAAGCTGATCTGGTAACTCCATTTTCGACTCAGCTGAGCTGCGAGCTCAATTTCCCTACCAACGGCTCGGTTGTACGTGAACCGTTTTGGAAAGCGTTCACTGAGTATTAAAACGCTGATTAAAAAATAGCCGTACGCGCAGCCCATTTTCATGATGTCAAGATTTTGTACTCCGAGTGACGGCTGTAACATAAATGTAACAGTCAATTTATTGTGATACTCCATAACCTCACTTGAAAATGGTGCAAATGTTTTAAAATTTTCCTAAAGCAATTACAACATAATATTTTATTGACAAAATACAATGCCAACACTTACGATAAAACATGATTATATTAATTATATTTTTGTATAGGCACTAGAGAATGAAATCAAATATCCCTAATCTCCATGAAAACGCTCTGAGGGCCGTGATTGGAAGAAAATTCACCCAAAAATAGATTTTTGGATCTTAACAAGTAAGGAAGGTAGTGTGAGACATTTCGTGCGTTCAAAATTTGAGGAATGTGAACAAAGCCGGTTCGACGGATTTCACGTTTGCGGCTGTTGAAATAGAGAAATCTTTTTTCTTAACTTTTTAAGTACACAGACTGAAGTCTGTATAATATTTATGAATGTAAGAAACAACGACTTGACCTTGGCGAAAGAACCCCGCACAAATTTTATGGAAACAGGTCCACCATTAGAATTGGCTGGTTTTGACACAATATTTTTCATTTTGTGCCCATCAGAAGTCTCAATGGGGACGAAATCATAAATGCCCATTCTCGGGTGTCACCGCCCAAAAACGATCAAAAGTCGATTCATCAAGGAAGGAAAGTTGAAGGCTTGGCAAAAAGAACCGGTGAAGTCAATTTCTTTTCAAAATTGAGTTTTTGGTATCATTGGATTCAGAATGAAAATCAGAACCAGAAAAGCCAGGTCATAGACAGTGAATATAGGCAGTGCATAGAGGCAGTTTTATCTGATTGGCCAGAAAAGCTTTGTCAAATTTGTAAACTTGAGCGTGTAAACACGCTTGATTTGACATCTGTTCAAGAGGGGTACCTATGTAGTCTATATTTAATAGACACCAATCATAATAATAATTTAACAAGGCTTTTCTGGCTGGATGATTGTACACAGGGTGGTCTGGGGGGAACACGCTCGATTTGACATCTGTTCGAGTGGGGTACTTATGCACTCTGGTGAGCAAATGTTCAACTTGAAGCTACTCCCACGTTCTCGATCTGGTGAAACTACACAAATTTGACAAAGGTTTTCTGGCCGGATGGCTGCACGAGTGCACGCAGGGTGGTCTGGGGGGATCACGCTCGATTTGATTTGTCATCTATTCAAAAGGGGTACCTATGCAATCTGCACAAATTCACGTACACAGATTCACATTCACTAACGTACAAAATCACGCTCGATGGTCAGAATTTTTATGATGGTCGGAACGTGAAAAAAAAAAGTTTTACTCGTTCTCCGTCAAGTTTATACAAATCAGATTTCAAGAGAGTGCCTGGATCGCAACTCGCAGTTTACGTAAAACTTAAAACAAAAATACCCACTTGAATTGAAATTGACACCAAGTTTTTCCTCCTCATGAACAGGAACGCCCCAATACAGATTCGAACGTTAACATATTCTCGATTTTGAAAAGAGCAGACTAACGGGTTTTTCGACAGCCCTTCGAATAAAATAAGTAAATAACACAGTTTAGTAACCCTCGACCCTAGAGCCCTTTCTGATGGCGTGAACGTTTGACTTGGAGAAGAATTGGTGAAAATTAGTTCCTATAAAAGTAATCACCCGCGAGTAACCCTCATTAATTGTCATTATACCGTAGTCTCCATAATATAGTGAGAATATTAGGAGCTGGTTTCCAACTTTACGAGAAGACCCTCCTGTTTCGGTGTTCTTTCCAGCCGTGCTTGAAAATGCTGAAGGTGGGTCACTGGGGAAAACAAGTCAACCAACGAAGCGTTATCATGCTTTTCACTAGTCCAAAGGTATTGAAAGGATGAAAACTGATGTCAAACAAAGGAAGGAATTTATTCATCCATTCGTTCAATCTACATGTTGCCTTGGAAATCTCAAAAGAGGCAAACATTTTAATCAGTTCTTTTTGTCCTTTTTTCGTACAATACGAGCATAAATACAGGTAGGAAGCCACGGGGGACGGTCCTTGATTAAACTAGAGACCGAAGAAAAGAACTCGAGGCTTCACGAACACTGAAGTGGTCTCTCCAATCGTCTGATTGCTTTCCGTTTTCACTCCGTCTCAACCGTTTCGAAATTCATCAATAAAAGACAAGAGTTGACATTTTCCGAAGAGGAACAATAATAATTCCTCTTGTCTCCCAGAGAAGAAATGAGACCAGCGACTTGGATTATCCGGCCTCGGTCTTTGCGGGTGATGTTGGGCTTGAAAAATATTTCCTAGTATTTTTTCCCCTCTTTTCTGTCTTTATCAGACGAAACCTTCTGAATTGATTGATCGATTCTATATTCATTATGCTCATGAATACAACAGGTATTGATTCTATGCCTCTTTTCGACTTTGAGCAAAACCTGACCAATTATGCCTTTAGACGGGCAATATTATTGATAGTTCTCCGAATTATTTTGATCATAATTTACACAATTCCTGTGAATGAAAAAGTTTGAAATTGATATCGCATCCATATCGGCTTAAAAAGGATTGTGGAGTAACCGATCCTTCAAACGATCTATAGGTAGCGATCCCGAGGCGGCGCACACTGGCACGAAATACGAAGTTTCTGGATAATAATACTATCATTCTTATAGGAAATTTCTCGGTAACTTGGCTCACCAAGACTGTAGCCGTGATACCCAGCGATAAATAAAAAATAAATCGCCCAGAATCATGGCTAGAGATCATGGAGAGCTAGAGTTGGCCACATTTGAGCAGTGCAGCCAGAGACAAAGACTTGTGTTTTGACACTTTGAGTTCGTACCTAGATCCATGTTAGTGGCCCACGATCAAGTATAGTTTTTTCGTCGATTTCAAATAGATCACAATTTTTAGCGTCAAATGAGACCTCGCGGAGCACGTTAGGACTAACCTTTGCTCCCTGTAAGGTCTTAAGGGTTGAACAAAAAAAGAGCGGATACACGAGTGCGAATCCCCATCTTCCCGAGCAATCAAAGATATGCAATTTTTTTTTTTTTTTCGTTTTTACCGAATCGACATATAATATTACAATAGGTACCAAATTATTATAAATCATTGGTCTCAATAACCGGAAAGTGTGTACTGGGCTAATAGGTAGTTTATTATGACGAATGTATTTTTAACCAATGGGATCTCTGTAAATGGGTGATACAGAAAAATAATAAGCGTTGTGTCATAATTCACACCGTTTTTAATCTATCCTTTATTGGCATTAAATTTCACTTTGAATGTTTCCTGTGTAAACTTTAATGTACACCATTTGTAAACGAAGAAGCGGGAAAAAAGGGGATCGTGTTTCCGTCGCCTCTAGCGCTAATTACGTTTCTGTTCATCGCGGCAGCGCTACAGCAGGTTATGCCCCTGCCGAGACACCGCAAGGTCGAAAAAGTTTTGTCTCGAGGATCGGACTTCCTCCATTTCCTCCGCAGGCAGTCTAATTCAATTGTTGCGTGCCGCGGCGAACGTGTTTTGATGTTTCCACTGAGTGCTTTCTAATCGAATGTAAATTGGTTTCGCGATAAGGGAGTACAACGTGGGATTCCTTCGAGATTCCCCGTATTACGCCCAGTCAAAATCATACGATCGATCCCTATCTGGAGTAAATAATCAATCTATAGCATTAATAAAAAAGCAAACAGGTAGGTATGGTATTTACAGTGATCAGAATTATGAAATTTCGCGTTTTTGGTTTATTATTATTGTTTTATGCTATTTGCAAACGATTGGCACCATCATCTAAATTGTACTACTTTTACCTGTCTGTACGTCTGTTTGTCAAATTTTCACGGCCCAGAGGGTTGGTGGCATCGAGTCGTTTGGTATTGGTTCAACCTAAAACATAGACTATTAAGGATTTTTCAAATCTGAGCCAGACGGGGAATCACGGAGGAGGGGTAAATCTATGGTTTTCGGCCATCTTGCCCCATATGTCATTCTAAGTAATCTGGCGAATGAATCAGAATTAACGTAGGCAGTTTTCACGACTGGACACAGAAAAAATTATACCAGACTTGCACTCCAGAGTGGCACTACTCGAGCATGGACCAGTGTTACATCAGTTTCCAGTCAGATATATCCACGTCCACACACCAGATTGACATTCATCAATGGGTTTATTCTCTCTGAAACGGATTTTCGATCGGTTCCTTTCTTTCTCATAGTTGAGTTTTGTGCTCTTCATGTCGTCAGATCGAATACTTTAGGACATTATTTGCTTCCGAGTCCACCGAAGGTAGCATAGGCTTTGTTTCCACTTTCGGGATCGAAAAAATTGTCCTCCGAAATTTGAATTTCCACTCGCATTTTTCGTTTGAGAACTTCCTGCACAAATTTGGTTCCGTCTCTGTCTGTCTGTCCGCACTTCTTTGTTGCAGCCAAATCTTCTCAGAGTTGTCACCCGATGTTGTTCTAATTTTCAGGGGGTATGCGGTGAGGGCCCCTTGAGGTCTCATGAATTTCGTCATAATTGAATCAACGGTACGATCCAAGCATGCGCTAACGTAAAATTCGTTCACAATAGTGTAGACATTTTGCCTAAACTGACAAACATCAACACGATCAAGAGTTCATTCTCATTAGTCGTAGTTGACATAACAGGCATAACTACACAGTTTTGATTCAATTCCGTTCACATTTTCAGGGAATATGGGGGAAAGGCCTCCTGAGGTCCCATATGAATTTCAAAATGATTAGATCAGCGGCAAACTCTAAGCAAGCGCTTACTTGGATTCACTAAATTTCGTTATTACAGCTCTAATAACCAGTTTTTATCCGATTTCGTTCAAATTTTCTAACGCGAGGAAGCTATGTGCCATTTCCACTTGGCAGTGTATTTTTACGTACTACTACTAAGGTACATCCTAAAAATGGGCAGTGGGTAAAATGGGACAACCTGTAGCCATGGGCACCGGATTTTCATTAATGTAACTTAAGGACATGGCATAAAGAATTATGCTACCTAATTGATTATTGCACAACTAGAGAAAAGCTGTATTTTATTGTAGTCTCACCAAACAAATTCGACACCTACTGATGGGGTTATCGACTCCATCAAGATGAACGAGTTCCGTGACCGCATCTGCTCATCAGCAGGGGGATCTAAATTTACAATTGCCGGAAATGGAGAAGTCCCCCCCCCCCCCCCCCCCCTCCGCGGATCTCGTGGCTATACAATGGAAACGTTTGTTTTTGGCCGATCATTAATAGCGCCAGCGCTAAAGCTATTAGCCCGTCTTTATTTATTTTGCGTATTTACTTTATTTAGCCACACCCGTCGCGTTAAACCTCTCCATTACTCGCCCCCCTCTTTACTACTCACATACGTCACACATATAAACACACATGCGCTCACACTATTCAATCTGCTCGCCATCACCAGCGTTATACGAGTACAGAACTCAAGCCGTGAGCAAACATTCGAAATGTAAACAGGTCCGCCGCTGTTGGGAGCCGCTTCGACACTCCTGCAAATCACATTTTGGCTGAGAGCAACCGTTTCAGTGTTTCGCACTTGATTTGCCATGATATTGATCCGAGAGAAGATTTGAAGCTGGTTCTCCGAGCAGCTGATGTATACACTGAGGAAGCAAGATCTGTAACCACGAGGTAACTCAGGTAGCTACAACTACAGTACTACATAAGTAGAGCTCGGGGTTTTAGGTAATACACAAACCGTGGATAGTACATACACGAAAGTTTACTTCCCCATTATCGAAGGTATAGGGAAGCCTCATATTCGAGCAATGAGTAGGTACCAATACATAATAAAGATACCTTCAAAATCAAAATTTCCACAAGAATTTTTGATTTCCTGAGCTTTCAGAGATTTAAGGTTGGTTCGCCAAACATTTAAGTTCTTTTGGATTAGTCGGCCGAGGGTTTATTATATATTGTCAGATTGTTGTTTATTATTTGATTGTTGTTGTTGTGTGTTGTGTTGTGTTGTTGTTATATATTGTGGATGAAATAATTGATTTGTTTCATTTGGGGGCCGATACCCGACAATCTGACAATATATATATGCCAAACATTTAACTACACTGACAGAGCACTCAACATTTTGACAAATCTTTCAATAATCCGCAACCACTTTGTTTTCAAAATTAACGTTTT
>JAEMON010000007.1:3494711-3509139 GCA_030264115.1 Lygus lineolaris
TGTACATCACTAAAACGGCCAGACTCCCTTCATTTATTGTATAAAATTTAAAATAAGGACTCCGTTGGTTAGAGCGTCCTGTAGGATAGTGTAATTTGTGAAACACTCAAACCATATTTATTGGGCTCTTGTAGAGCCTAAAGTTCAATTTCTGTCTTTCTTCACATTTCATAGAGGGATTCATAGTTAAAAAAACTTTGAAATTTTTGAAACTTTGAAAAGTGGAGAAAAAAAAGTGTCGCGAAAAATTCCTTGACCCCCAGCCAAAAGACATATCCATGTCAAAACCTGGTTTTCGTCGGTTTCTTCCAGTTTTCTCTGGATGGAATATACTTAAAATTATTATTCACATCGTAAAGTATGTCATTATTATTGTATACCATACGTAAATCGATGAATTTTCAAAATCACAAACGTGGAAAATGGTAAATAGGATTTTGACCTGCGTTGGGGCATGGTTGAGATGCTTCCCGAGCCCGTCGTCCCGCGAACTCTTAAAATGGCGGGGAATTAAAACACGTGATCTCCGCAATAACTATTTCACGAGAGTCAGTATAATAATTATAACTCGAGTCCCTACCTATATCTAATATATCAATTATCATCGAAGAATCTTGTTATGCAATCTTGGCGTTATACCGTATACCCACCAAGTAAAATATAGTATATTTTGGAAGTACGCATATGAGAAAATGAGAGGGGGGGAGGGGGGGTACAACAAGGCATGTTTGATATGGTTGTACATGGTTTTTGACACGCAAATTCCAATAAACCACATTCAGAGCTCTACGTATCAATGGGTGGATACGACAATTGTTTAATGAGATCTAGACTCCAGGAAAACTGCATCAAGCCGCAGGAAACGTTAGACGATGATAACGTACTGATTGTGAACACTTTCATTCAAAAATGTTTGGGGAAATTCCAATGTGGCTGTAATTGGGGAGGGTATTGACATCGCAATGACTCTCATCGCAAACGACACCTGATCGTAATTTTAAGCATGAAACCCTCTTGAACAAGATGTCAAAACGAGCGTGTTCCTTCATTCTTGGTTCTATGTTATTAGCTAGCGTAGCAAGTAACGCTAACAATCTTACTAAAACATCCTAACATGGCTGAGGCCATATGCCTTATTTTTGCTTTTAACATGGAAAATGTTGAAAGCATTCAGCCATTACCTAACTCGTGAAAACCAAGCGTCCGTTACGTTTTCTATTTTCATGATGCTTTTCACGTACAACCAGTCGTTGCTAGGAAAATGTAACTTCCCGATTTTCCACCCCACAAAAATCGTTCACCACTCGTTGGGAAGCTCTGCATTTATTACCTACACATCACACCACCTCTCATGCTGCCAATCTTCCTCTCCTTCCACATCTTTCAGAGGACTACTTGTACAACAAAGTTGGTTGGAGTTTTCAGTTTGACATTGTGATAGGTTTTTTTTTAATAATATGAGGAGGGGGAAATTCTCATGAAGAACTGAGGTATACCTCAGAAGAGGACTCTTGGCATGCCAGACCTACCAACCAAAACCCTAACCTCCTTTTCTCCTTTGAGAGCATTATGATAGGTATAGTCACAACATAATATGAAACATGTTCCATGTTTTTTAATTTTAGCCGGTAGGGCTGAAGTAGAACTTACCGGGGCGCGGAGTGCCGAGCTTTTTCTATAGTAATGAAGATTTCAAAAATGGATTTATTTTGTCAATAAATCCTACCTAAATCAATAGTGCCTACCTACTCTGTGCTTCATTTGTGATATAACACATCATTTTTCTGTCAAGAAGTGTTGAGATGTTTGGTATATTTTTCCCAAAACATTCTAACAGTTGATCAGAATGCGGAATTAGAGTTACCTACCTTATTCTCCTTTTTCTCGGCAATCTACCTAAGATGTCATTTCAAATGCGGGAGCAAAAATGATATTCAAATTTCAGTTTTCTGTCAAGACATTAAGGCATAGACAACTCATAATGTCATCAATGAGTATTTCCTAAATTGAACAGAATTAAGCTTAACAAAATGGGAAGTACATAGTCACCCACGAAAACTGAGACCATTTGCCGAAAATCGGTATTTTTAAGTGCTTCCTTTATCCCAGAAGGGGTGCTTTGTCAGACATGCACCTGTACCTATCCTTATTCTACAGGACGAGTGTACCAACACACAACACAGTAATCTAATAAAATATGAGCCCTAAGCATCGTTGAATTGTTATCTATCTCTCTTCCTCTGCGTTCACTCACCTCTTTTTCGCTTCTCCTAAAATTTATTGAAATGTATTCCGTCGACTGCCGAGCGCGGTTGAGGAAGGGGGAGAGGAGGTTTTTTGGTTTTATTTCTGATTTATTGGCCTTAATTTACAATACGGGCTATCAGTGGAGCGGCTTCTCTAACGAGTGTTTGATTTATGGGATCGAAAGCAGTCTGGCGCGCCGCGGATAAGCCTCCATCCAGGGTTAGTCAGGGTAGGGGGGGGGGGGGGGGGGGGGGGGGGGGGGGGGGGGGGGGGTGTTGTAGTTGAGCCGCATCCTCCCCTAATTAGCGTCCGTCCGCGTTTACAACTTTAAATAAATAGGCCGAGCCAGCACGAGTTACGGGGGTTGAGATTCTCATCGAAGGGGTGATGAAATATTTATTTTACCGTAATAATGCCGTTTAGCATCCCCGGACCCTCTTTTTAGATCCGGTTTCAAAATTATGGTCACACAGAATGATTCAATACGGCAGCTCTTCGCAATTGAAAAGTCAAAAATTTTTCATGCTTCTTCATCTGATGAATGTCTTATTTATTTGTGTTAAAATTAGTTAGGGTTGGCAATTATGTTCCATGGATGGGGGTGCATTCGAACTTTCGAAGCGAACTCGAACATGAACTGCTTGGAATGCTGCCAAAATATTACATAGCTTAGGTCCTACCAAACTATCATGAAATCATTATGATAGTAACTTTATTATGTGGTAGCGAAAGTATTGCGTACACTTTTTCTATGTTTTTATGTATTTTATAGCACATCATTTGCATACAATTATAGTGTAACAGACCCTTGTGGCTGACCCCGACGATCGCAGAGCTCTTTAGGAGGAACCACCAGTTAGCGTGAGTCTAATTTATGACTTGAGGACGAATGGACGATTTGAGGGCAGCTGGGTCGCAGAAATCGGAATGAACGACCCTACAAAACCTTAAGCTTTCATAAAAACAGTCCGAAGAGGAGGGAGGGGAGGGGAATAAAACGGGGGAAATAAAACAAGGAAGAACCAGCGGTTATTTCTAGTGAGCACGGCATGGGAGGGGGTTAAACTGGAAGGTTAACGTTTACAGAGTTCTTCGAAGGAGGGTTAACCGGACGGTTGGAGTGCCGTGGAGGGGGGTTACTGGACTGTTAGGGTTACCGCGCTGTGGAAGGGGTTAGCTGTTGATATGCGGCCGCGAGTCGCCACTGCTGGTGCGTTTTGGTGATGAAGTGGTCGCGAAAAAGGTCGGCCGGATTAGGGGGAAAACGGCGGGTAATGGTAGGAGGAGCGACGAAGGAGGAGGGACGAAGGAGGTTAAAAGGGTGTAAGAGGAGAAAACAGAACAGTAGTTGGAATAACGGCGAAGGAGGAAAACAGTCCGACAGATGGACGGGGTAAAAGCAAGGCCTTTGTCAGAGTGCGGAGGGGGAGAAATTGTAGGATCAGATAATGGAAACGTAGTGTGAGTTCCAACAAACCTCTTTGACCTTATCTTTTCCATCTATCGTTTTGTCGCACTTTTTTCCATCTCTTTTTTCTACTTTCCTTACTAGACCCGGAGGGTAGAGGGAAAGTATTGCGATCGGCCTGAAATAAAACTTCTGGAACTCAGGCTAGAAATGGATTTATACTAAAACCAACACAATATTATATCTTAACGTTTCAGACAGATTTATGAGTGTGGGTGAGTAGGTGTGTGAATGTAACCTGTATACACGATTGGGGCCTTATTTTACGAGATTAAAATTCATATTTCGAAGCTCAATTCTTACATACAAAATGGAACTTTTGCAGAACTTCAAGCAGTTTGAGGTCAATTTTAAGGGTACCAACTGAAAAAATTATTTGAAAGAAACTCGTAGTTTTCATAACTTTTTCCAAGATAAATCGAGATTTTCATGTAATCAATTTGAGTTACCTTGTTATACAGTATAAGTTAAAGTTATATCCAAGTTGTGTGCGGTGTATGATAAACATAATAAAACACACCAAATAGCAATTTTGGGGACTATAGAACCAAGGAAAGAAGTGTGAAGCATCGCACTAAATTTTTTTTTTTTAATTTAAATGTAAGTACAGGCGTTGTTATTTATTCTGTTTTATTTGTTACATGAAAAAACTCAAAAAACTTTGAAAACCCGTTTCTTTTGCAAGGCAAACTGTTGAATTCATTCAGAGACTCTTATTTACAATATTACGTGTGATCAGCCTGATATTCCGTATGAGATTCCAAATTCCATATACGGACGATTTGGGACAGCACTTGGAAGTTTTTCCGGTGGAACAAAATATGTCATTGGTACTGAATCTGGAGGTCAATATGACTCGTCGTTCTTCGGTTGTTAACAGTTCTAACTAAGTTAAGTGTTATGGGAAGGATTAAATTAAAGCAGATTTTATGTTTCGAGTTCGGTTACGGGTATGCCAGTAGCGGAGGGGGAGGAGAAACCAAGATTATTAACGATAGGCCCTCATTATAGCGTCTAAATCATAACGAGGGGGTTAGAAGGGGGCGGCAGTTAATTGCTCATTAAAATTTACGTCTCGGGAGGTCAGAGGCGACTGTTAGGGCTTATCGACCACTTCGGCCAGATCTTTGAGAGGCCAGGAAGGCCCAACTGGAAAGGGGCAGTATCGAAGCAGGCTCACGGAACGAGAAAATAAATTATTATCTCTGCCGTAATGATCAGGTAAGTTGTATATGTTACCCTGAGGGTATGACTAGTCAGGACTAGTCCCAGTAGTTAGTTTGTAGGCGACTGTGAGGGCCTATCGGCCAATTTGTTCTGGTCTTTGAGGGGCCAGGGAGGCTCAACCGGTGAGGGGCAGTACCTAGCGAAGCACGCTCACTGAGCTAGAAAATAATCAATATCCATCTAATGTGTAATTATCATGTCTAGTCCAAGTAATCAGGTTGTGGAAGCAAGAATGACCAATTTAGACTTAATTTGGTAGGTGTATTGGGCGGGAAAAAATCAATCAATTATGGTTACGTCCTCCTTTCCTGATGGTTTCTGTTTGTGCTTTCAATTTTTCGGATTTGAAGTGTTTCAGTTAAAACAAATACACGGGGAAAATATAAAGCTACAAATTTGTGAGCTTCGTAAGATTAGAGGGAAGAAGGAGATGCAATTTTGTGAGTTTAATGTCGTCGAAACAGTACCACATCGACGTATGGAAAGCCGTGTAGGAGTACGTACAACATATTCGGATTGTTGTTGGGAAGGGTGCACAGTACTTCAATATTAGTCAGTTAACCCCCTAGCTATCCCCCGACCTATTTGGCTCTTTCAAGTTCTGTTTCTGACAAATGGATGGTCGAATGCCAGTAACACGAACGCTAAACCATCCCGATCAGTAACATAAACTAATAATTTAAGACTGTTGTATCTCCAAACTATATTATAGGTTTTTCAGGTTCGTGGTTTATCTGTGGAGGTAAATCGCTACGTGTATGTGCGGACGACCTACCGTGCCTGTCCTGACCAGCCGCCACTGCCCACCAGATTCACTTGGCTGGCTGGTAGTAGAAGTTGGGACATGAGGTGCGTGGAAGCTATCATGAACAGGAGATACTTTTGGCTTCACCCACCAAAAATGACACCCGCATGTGCCGGTGGTGGCCATTGTAACTGAAAACTCTACTCGGAAACCTCGTAATATCAGGTGACGGGCGCCAGGGGGGGTGGGCACTTGACACTTGACCTTCATCACCCCAGAAACTCTATCCGATGGCTCTAATACCACTCCGACCCGGCTGACACCGACCCTAATCACCCCTGTAATGCAAGAGTCCACGCGATATTTCGGCCAACATAGCAAATGACGACGAGGAACCAACGAATTTACGTTGAACTCCATCCTCGCATAGACTCTGAAGAATTATTGTAAACATTTCAACTGTTGCCACCATTATTAATTATTGTGGGAACGCAAAAAAAAACTTTGCAATCGCGGGAGAAAAACATTTAAAAATCTCCCAACTGCAATTTTTATGCTTTTATCAGATACAAATATTTTAGATAAGAATATTCTTGACCTGAATATTTAACTCGAAAAAATTTTTCAAGATAGGAACCTACGTAGAATCTGAAAATCGATATAAAAATTTGTGTGCGACACCCTGCGCTGTTGCACAGCGGTCCGAAATTAATACGATCATCAGGGCAATCACGCAGCACTTCCGTAGGATTGCCGCCTTTTATTCCAACGTTTAGATGTACATCCTAATACTAGCTACTCTCCACTCCACAACGATGTAATGTTTTCTCTAACTTAACTGTGTTCTCCGTCTTCAACTGTCTTCTCTGACTGCATTATTTTATTGAAATTGGGGTTTCAGACAAATGAAAGTTCCCCATTTGAGGTCTAAATGTTGGTGTAAACGCATGATAGAGAGATGTGGTGCAGGTAATGAACAGATGAATAATGGAGCAGACCGCAGTTAATCTAGTTGTGGGATGTCATGATGAAGGTGTGATACATCAATGGGTATCGTATGTTGGTGGCAGGCAGCGGTGACGTCACAGTGAACCTGTGTGGACCCACAACTCACCTCCTCAGACATCACACTCGCCTTAATGAACCCCCGCTGAGACACCCAGGTAAATGAGTAGAGGTATCGGTATGAGACACTTGGGCCATGGATCCTTGAGTAGCCTATCTATCCGTGCTTGGGGCTTCTTATTGCCTGTTAAAAACAATCACGACCTATCCCAGGTATGCGGATGACGTCACGCTCCGCCACAAAAGAGCAAAAAAAAAACCTTCAACAAGCCCCCTCCGCACATTGCTGCCCCTAGAGATAAGGCGTTTTGTTACCAAATCCTGGGCGGGTACGCCAAGTGCATACCACCCGTAGCTGTTAATCCTAGGCCTTACACACAATCCGAACGACCGTCCTACACAACCGAACTCCACTATAATCCCCCTTTCTCTACACCGAGTCCCTATTGTAGACGTTGTTATAGAACATTACCTATACAGATTCCTTGAGTTCTGGATGTGGTGTTTCTCGACTTTCCACATAAAAGGTAAGTAGGAACCCAAACTTGTTTCAAGGAACCCAAAGTCGGTCAAAACCTGTTTCCTTTTTGATATCGAAAATACTTCAAAATTCGGCAACTCCTGGTTATTGGGCAAGTAGGAACCTAGGTTTTTATGTACATAGGTACGTGTGTTCATAAGTAGACGCAATTCTTGAAACCATTTTTTGATATCCACAAGAACAATGGTCAAAATCGCCCAAATTTCAATCCCAATCAACGATATCCGTATTTTCCAAGGTAGGGGTATCAAATTTGAAATATAAACTCGAACAAAACTGAAACTGGCTCGCTTCTTGAGGTTGGAAAGTCCAGAATGATCTCACTAATCTCCTGTAAAATTTAAAAAAATCTGGATCCCCAGGAACCAGTTAAGGTTAAACCCCAGTTTGACTCTAACGGGGGGTGGATAAACGTCAACATTGAATTAACTGCAGTTTAGTTCTTAATACTATTGGTTAAATCTCTCCTAAACTCTTGTTATTCAACTGGCCCTTACACGAATGTACATCAATGTGTACATAAATATATAAGCTCCTAACTTCGATGGTAAGGAAGCAATATTAGGTATTTTAGCTTCTGCTTTGTTCAGAACTCGTGTTGAGGAGATCGTGTGAAGAATGTCGTCCTTTGTCCGTCCATTTTAAGACTTCTCACGCGAACCGTCTTTTTTCCGCCTCCTTCAGCAAGGAAGTCATTCTGTAGGGCGGAGGAAACGCTAATATTTTATTATACGAAGGGAAATAACGAGCGGTCAGGAGGAGGAGGGCCAGGGGTGGCGGAAGGCCAGTGGAGGCGGGAGGGTCAGAGGAGGCGAAGGGCACATCGTGATTATACCGCCCAGGGACATCTGTTTTCTCGCGTTGAATTGCCCCTATTTATCCGGCGCGGGGTCACAATGCTCCCCTAACTAGTCTTCCCGACCTGAGCATTTGCTCCTGTTACTGATGTCAGTCATTAGTCGACCGATGGGCTCCGCCTTTCTCGGCATGAAAACAACTCGTTTCCTGCGCAAATAATCAACAACAACAGATAAACAACATCTTCTTGCACAATATGATGTTATGCACACCTGAGTAAACTGGCAGTTGTTTGTTGCGGGGTTGGTAAGCGAGGTGTACAGGATTATAGCACCACTTATAAGACCTTATTTGTCCCCCAACCAGCACAGGTTTGCGCCTGGAAGGTCATGCACCACTAATTTGGTGACTTTTGAGCAATTGGTCATGGATGCGTTTGCTGAAGGAGCCGAGGTTGAGTGTATCTATACGGACTTTGCGAAAGCTTTTGATAGAGTTTCTCACGTCATTCTCCTGGATAAGCTGGAGGCTTTTGGGTTTTTCGGATCATTGCTCGGCTGGTTCGCTAGCTACCTGAGTGGGAGGGATCCTATTGCCAGGTTGCGCGCAGCACTTTCTGGTCCTTTATATGCCACGTCCGGAGTTCCGCAGGGGTCCCATTTGGGCCCCCTCTTGTTCCTGGTCTTCATTAATGACATTCATGAACGGTTTCAGGATAACATAAGTCATCTATTGTTTGCGGACGACCTCAAGGTATACTCTACGGTGAAGTCGGAGATGGACTGTGAGGCCATGCAGGATTCCTTGGCGGCCCTAAATGATTGTTGTAGGCAGAATGAGCTCAGTCTAAATATTATGAAATGTTCAGTGGTCACATTCATCAGATCAACCTCGAGTATCCAATATGAGTACTCAATAGGGGGCGAAACCTTGCAGAGGAAATCCTTGGTGAGGGATCTTGGAGTTTTATTCGATAGCGAATGGTCTTTCTCTGCCCACATCAGTGAAATAAGCTCGAAAGGAATGAGGATGCTGGGTTTCCTGAAAAGGAGCACCAGAGATTCACAGACCCGGAGGCACTGAGACTCTTATTTTCTACTCTCGTTAGGCCTTGTGTAGGGTTCGCATCCCCTGTTTGGTCACCTGTACGTGAGAATGCGAAGGAATCATTGGAACGCATACAACGGCCGTTCCTTCCCCACATGTCCTACAAGAGAGGTTGTAGTCAAGATAATCATAGCTACAGTGGTGCTTTGGTAGAAAATAGACTCTCCAACCTTGCTAACCGTCGTTTGGTGTCTGACATGACGTTCCTCTATGGATTGGCCTGTAGCCGCATAGATTTTTCCTTCTTGCTGTCGCAGTATGCTTGTATGCCCCTCCCTATGCTACCAGACTCCACCAGACATTTTTTGTGAAACTTTCTCCTACGAATTACCTGAGGAATGGCCCGATACGTAGAATTCAGGAGGAGTTCAATCGGCTGTCCTGCGGAAAATCGGTGGACTTATTCACGGCCAGCTCCACATCTTTCAAGTCGGCTGTTCGTGATATCAAGTCAAATTAACTTTATCCGAATTGTGTGCCTCTCCTGTTTCTGTTTTTGTATTTTTTTGTATAACTTATCGTTGATTGTTCTATTGTTTTTATTCTCTTCTGTCTCTTCTTGTTGTTCGTTCCAATTCAAATTGTTTAGTACTGCAACTGCTTTTTACTTATTTTAGCTATTATATAAATTCCTACGTAAATTATCTATGTAATTGGGCTCTGCCCGTAATAAATAAATAAATAAATAAATTATCCAGGAATTTATGGAGAATTCGTGGCACCACCGGACATCAGAGTTGGGCAGTAGTTAGCATCTTTCGTGAGTTAACTACATTTATAACTTCAAGTATTATGCCTTTACTTTAGTTGCAGATCTATAGGCGGGTTTACATGCTACGATAAATCGCGCGATTCATCCTAGCGATTTATCGTAACGATTGGATTGTTACGATTTCTCGAAGCGTGTAAACAGGACATCGTAGCGATTTATTGGGGTTGGAGTTGGGTTGGACGGTTGATGCCGGCAGGCATCAATTTCTGCGAATCGTAACGGTATGTTTGAACTTGTAGACAGGCATTTCTCGCTACGATTTCACTCAGTTCGCCATTGCATCTCGTTCGTTCGTCTTGTTCGTTGACCTTTTCTGTCGTTTCGGACGAAAATTTTGATGAAAATCGTTTCGATTTATCGTAGCGTGTAAACAGTACTCAACTCTATCGATTTGTTGGAGCGATAAGTTGGAGCAACCACATCGTTACGATTTATCGTATCTTGTAAACCCAACTTATAGTTTGTTAATAGTTGCTTGTTTCAACTATATTAGTTAAGATAAGCAACTATTAACAAAGTATAGATCTGCAACTAAAGTAAAGGCCTCCAACAGCGCATTCTGGCGAAGGCAGAACTACTTATCATCTTAAATGCTTCCCGCTTGCTAAATTTTCGCCGGTTGGACGCACTGTCAGAGTCCATTACTTCAGTTGCAGATCTACAATATCTAGTTGAAGGCCGTTGAAGGCGATTCGTTGCAGCTACTGCAGCTACTAACTAATAATAGGTAACTCGCAACGCAGGTTTCGCGCAACGTTGGGCTGAAAAATTTGAGTGGGCTAAACCATTTAGGTTAACAATTTCGATCTGAAAATGAATCATTTAGTTGGCTCCAACATTCACAAAAATGCTTATTGACTGGAGGCTCACCAGAAATCCGTTCAACATAGGCGTCAACGAACGAAGTTGAAGTGCGTTATAATTTATATTGTAGTTACATACACATAAGGAATTTTTTTTGTGTTGTTCACACATTTTGTTAACACATTTGTTCACACATTTTATCCATAAAATTCTAATGAATACAAATAATCGGAATCTGCAAAAATAGAGGTAATCATATGGAAAAAAACAGAGTGATTCAAAGTGTCATCTTTTGGCATGGAACATGCTTTAGCCATGAGCTAACTGCCAGAAAACGTTAAGGTATCGAGGGACAAAATGCAACCCTAAAGTAGCGCTTGTTTTTCTGATGCTTTTCACGTACAACCTATCGTTGCTAGGGAAATATAACTTCCCGATTTCCTACCTCACAAAAATCGTTCACCGCTCGTTGGAAAGCTCTGAATTTATGACACATCACATCACATCGCAAGTTGCCAATTTTCCTCTCCTTCAACATCCTTCAGAGAACTACAAGAGTACAACTACAAACAAACAAAGTTGGTTGGAGTTTTCGTTTTGGCATTATGATAGGTACCTTCACAACATTATGAAGCGCGCTAGTAGAAGCATGTTCCATGTTTTTCAATTTTAGCCAGTATAGGGCTGAAGTTGAACCAACCAGGGGTGCTTTGCCGAGTTTTTTGTGACATTTTTCAAATAAAAATGTTCACTTCGGACTTTAATACGACTTGGAATATTGCGGGAGATAACGTTATTTGATATTTTATCTCGAAACGACTTATTAGGGAAATGATGAGACTTTAGCCAAGAGTTCTCGTATTTCAGAAATCCGATGAGTTCTCACGACGATTTATTATAAGTAGAAACGTCGTGTTGGTAACTCACAATTCTGTAAAGGCGTGGGCGCAGAATTACAATGGTCCCTTACCTGGAAAAGACCGCAGGAATAGATTAAATTGTGAATACAATCATACAAGTCATCAAATCACATACAATCATTAATACTTGACAATTTGATTGATACTTAACAATATAACGTACAATGTACAATACATAACGTTCAACACATTTTGTGAAACATAAGGAATAACATTCATAGCAATTCTTTTCTGTAGTGTTTTGCAAAGCGATAAAGCAAACTCCGAGAATAAATAATTATTGAGAGAAATGTGTAGGCCCAGAGCTGCAGATTCATGTTCAAAATAAATGCGTACCTACCGATTTTCATGGGTCGAAATGTCTTGGGATTGTCGCCTTTAGATTCCCCGCTACTAAAATTGCGTGATTGAAAGTCGAGGCCATTAATGTGCCAAAAACAATAAAAGTTGTATTTTTGGAACATTGCTGTGAATGATTTGTGAATGAATTGCTAAACTGGGAAGATTTATCTCGAATAGTCCCTCAATTATCAGTCAAAACGACTTGGGTTGTCACAAACATCTTATTCCTTACCACTGGCTTCTTGTGATAATCACTCATAGTGTGGAAATCCAGAAAATACCTTATAGATTATTACAGCTTATTTTAATATATTGCGAAGCTTTTTGTGGTAACTTCTGTGCATCTTCAAGCATATCAGTTGACACCATTCAATTCAGCGAGTAAAATGACAAAATTGGATGTCTATTCCCAGCTCTGCAAGTCCTGGACAGGTCGAGTCGAGTAATTTCACACGCTAAACCACTACAGCTCCTTGAAATACCAGGCACGTTGTTTGATATTCAAAAGTAAAGTAATTTGATTTTGAGGGAAAAGGCAAGAATTTGAGACCCACGTCTGTTTGAGCCACATATCGTGCGTTTACGACAGAATCCAAAATAAGCATTTAAAATATTTACCAACTTTTTGGACTGCTGTCCGAAAAGTCGAGCATAACGTTTTGGCCAACACGTAGCCCTGCCCAGCATGACTTATCATCGATATGAATTCTGAAGAACCTAAATTGAAGACTTGAGTGGCCTGTAGAAATCGGCCTTGTGGCAAACAGAGCGCTCGGATACGCTCGTGTGTTTAGGGTTAAAAGGCCGACGTTAGGCCGGGAGGAAACTCGGTTCTGGAGGCCCCCTCGAACTCTGCAGAGAAAGAAAACTTGGGAGGGATTTTATTCATTCACCCAAATCCCGGAAAGGTTCCTCATACATATGTAGCCCCAGTGAGGGCTAATATGAAGGCAAGCAAAGGGTTAAAATTCTTTTCAATCCCTTCGTCTCCTTCCTCTAGCTCTGGACAATGCTTTCACTAAATACCCATGACCCACTCACTGACCCGCTCCTGAATTTCAACAGATTTCTGGGCCTTATGAAACAGAGTACATTGTATTATTTCCTTGGGCTCAGCCAAGGTGAAGAAAAGAAGAACTCGCATTCGATACTATTTCACCCCGAACTGTAGCTGGCAAGACAATGCTGTTTGAAATCGTGTGCTTTTGGCGACAATCAGTTACGTTTTGGTCGCGCACCATTCTAAAACGATTTCTGAATGTACCCATATGTCATGTGTGTCACTCCAGACAATATCTCACCGTAGTATGCTGGTTCAAAATGTCAATGATATTCCAGTGAAATTTGGCATCCAGCACCATACCCACCTCACCCTCACCCATGAGACAAGTGGGACCCTCACGATGCAAGACAAGTTACCAATAAACACAGTCATGGTAGGTATTATTTGGCTGTGTTTGCATCGGATGAGGTAACTGAGTTTATCTATATCCGGAGGGAGGAGTCTTCTTTATGTGTGTATAAAATCAAAAATAAAACAACTATTGAGGTTAGTATAGTATGTGTGCTAAGGTTTGTCACTCATTACCCGACGGAAATCGTTTCCGACAATAACCCATTCGGGAGGCGTGAATTCATAGAATTCCTGTCTGAAAATTGTATAAGATTAACTACGAGCAGCCCGCATTACCCAAAACGATATGCGTTAGCTGATAACGCCGTTAAAATATGGAAAACAATATTCAAAAAAAGTTCCAGTCATGCAGCATGAGTTGATGAGCGAATTTTCAGAGATATACCATATTATGGTATTATGGGAACGAGGGATCAGCTCGAAGTTGAGCAAATTTTGCTCACCAGAGTGCATAGGTACCCTCAAGGGGTACCTATGCACAAGATCTTGAACAGATGTCATATCGATCGTGGAATATACCATATTATGGTATTATGTTCCTATGTTTAGAATGGTAATTCATACCAAAAACCTCAAAAAACACGTTTTTTAGTTAGTTTTAACTTTCTTTTGATATTATTGACATTTTAAAAATTTTTTGGATTGTTTATGTCGATCCCTCGGGCAGATATCGTCTGGAGTGACACACATATATATAAATGTACATATATACATATGAAAAAGTGTTACATTTCAGGAATCGTTTTAGAATGGTCTGAAACGGATTTCCATGAAGAAAATTTTCAAAAATTTGCATTACAAAAATTTTGAAGCCATTGCAATAGTTTCATTTATTTCTTAAATTCGAGAAAAGCTACAAATGTCAGGCCAAGATCCCTATACCCTACTATTCCACAACAGGAATACGGAAATACCAGCATTCGGTTATTCTCCGAGTCAATTGCTTTTTAATCGGACACTCCGAGACAAAATTATTAT
>JAEMON010000007.1:3548917-3560165 GCA_030264115.1 Lygus lineolaris
TTTTTTTTTCTTTGGACAGTGTAGCTCTGATGAGGGCCGCTTGGGCGAAAGCGCTAAGCCAAGACAATATTGGCATTAAAACCAATTGATTCGAGAATAGCCAATACGCTTCTATCCTCAAAAACCTACCTATATTCAGAAGAAGGGATTGTGAAACAGGAGAAAACCTCTGTTCCTAACCATCCTACTCCTACTCATTTCCAAACCCATAAGTACATTTTTTCATTGCATATCCTGTAAGTTCCATTCCATTTCACATTGTTCCAGTCATAAGTTCAATTTCCATGCTATTACTGGTTACACGCACTGGTTGCTGATGGAACGCTCTCACAAATCACCCTATCTCTCCTCTCATCCTAAGCTTTCTAATCCAACTTATTCCCCCACCACTTCATTCTCCGTTTTATATTAAATAACCTCAAAGTTAACTACCTTCCCCCCCTCAAGCATCCCTTAAATGGAATTACACTTTTCTCCAGTACCCCCCCCCTTCATCACCAACTACCCGTGGCTCCACTTCCCCTCCACACCACGTCGCCACTTCACTCAGCTTATGTAAAACTTGTTTTGGGGCTGAAGACTTTGGGGAGCTACATTTCAGGCTATTCTGGAAAGGGGCGAGTGGATCAAGTTATTCAGAGGACGGTAATCGTTTTACAAAGTTTTTCAGTGGCATTCAACCAACTTTTTTATCCCCTTTTTTTCCTCACCCCCTATCACGAAGGATCAACTTACACGAAAATGATTTCACGGTTTAAAGAGTTTCCGCCCCAAAAACATCAAGTGAATATTCAGAGAAGTTTTTAAGGTCCTCCCAATACATTTTCAACTATAGCGTTTGAGGCTCTATGTGCCCGTACGAAACATCGGACCGTAATACCCCACTTTCGTAGGGGGTTTTTTCCTACGGTAATTTTGCGGAAAATGGCACTGTCTCTCTCAACAGTTACGACCTTATCTCGGGACGGGAAACACTTTTCTCGATCCATTTTCCTCTGCTCGAAGGTTCCTTGGTGAAATTACGTACCTCGGGAAAATGGCCTGGACTTGCTCGACCATATAAATCGCCTTGAAGTGTTTTTACCTCCGTGGTTTTCCCTTTCATATTTGTCGCATTTTGAGTTGTGCTCAGATTTCGAAATGATGAGCGGGTGAATTGAATGTTAGCTAAGAGATGACTGAAGAATGTTGGGGAGACTCACAGCTCGGTGCCTTCATTTCAGTGATCTACACAAATCTTGGACATATCGTTTTGGTGCACTCTGAACGTGTTCAAATTTGGTTTGCTATAGGGAATATTCTATAGGTATATTACATACGTATATATTACGTGCTAGCCTAGTTTTAGGAACTTCTTTGCTTTGGCGATACTCTCTCCTTCCTTTGGCATGATTCCGATTTGGGTCCGTCACACCTACCTGTGTTCCTACTGTTGTTTTCTGCTTTGACTGCATTCTTGCTTACTCCTGCTTACAGGTTTCGCCTGAAGATGGGTCCGTTGCGACCCGACACGTCGTAAATAAAGTGATTTCTCACCTACTGTTTTGGCTGAACCCAGACTATCAATACATATATTAGAAATTATTGTATTCTATGCCGCGATTGCGATGCCATTACCCTTCAGGTCAAGAGTAATGAGTAAGGAATGTAAAACGTGATCGATTCGTTGAATTTGTTCTGAAAGTAGGGAGAGATGACAGAAGGAGAAGAGATACTGCAGCCCACCGCAAACTGTAGAATGAGCTTCCTTCGGCGATCCACCCACTACCAGGTAATCGACCAGTAAATGAGAAGGTCGAGCTTCAGACTGTTTGTGTGGAGTGGTGAATGTGAGTGGTCAGTGATGAGTGGTCAGCGGGCCTACGAGACCCCTCAAGTCCAGGACAGAGGATTCCAGAGTCTCCATCTCCAGTTCAACGGGAAAACACTGGGTAACAACTCTTTCCGAGAGAGTTCAACCGGAAAACCTCGGTTCCGATTTTCCCCACAATTCACGACCTTCTCCTCCGCGGCCCCTCAAGTTTCCAGTCTCTTGGATTTCGCATTGTTCGGCATGTCACCGTGATCTAATTGAAACACAGTTCTCAAGTTTCAACGGATCGGGTGAACAACTAACTAGGTACCTATATGTGTTCCAAATATTGCCGGAACCGGAATGTCCAGTATATGAACCCACCTTCTCATCCATAACTCTTCAGCATGAAACTTGACAGGGGCAAATCCAAGGGGAGAGCATAATCCCTGAACATTTGAACGAAATGGAATGAAAACTGCGATCAAGTGAATTCCAACGTTAGCGCATCTCTCTCTATCTACTCAATCATGATGAAATTCATAAAGGACCTAAGGGGGCCTTGCCCGCATACCCCCTAAACATTTGAGCGAAAATGAATCAAAACTGTGTAAATTATGCCTGTTAGACGAATTTTACGTTAGCACGAGAAACCGTATCGTTTATTTAATCATGATGCAAATTATATGGGACCTCAAGTGGGTGTTTACCCGCATGATCCCAGAAAATTTGAACAAAATCGGATGGAAACTTTGGAAGTTATGTCTGTCACAAGGAAATGCGGATTATCATGCATTTTTCTTATTTTAGGTAATCAGAATTTATTATTCACTCAAAAAACTCGTGTTACTTGAAAAACATCGAACTTAAAGCCAAACTCGATCACTTACAAAATTATTTAATGACGACTTGTGAAAGGTTTACGAGTATTTTTGGCATTTTACAAAAATCTAAAATGGGAACATGAAGGGATTGTGAAACAGAAACCTACACTGTTAGTACCTAACTAACCTTGTAACACTAACGCGTGGTAAGATCTGGTCTGATCGCCGAGAGTCTACAGCGTGAACATAACAACACTCACTAATATTATCGTACAAGCAGTGTTACGATTTATTATTTCTCACTTGTATAAATCGATTGAGAAACGTAATTATTTACAAGTTAAAAGAGCACAATAATAATAATAATAATAATAATATATTACTTGTAATAATTACAAGTTTGTAAAACCGGACCGGAACCAGTGCCACTCATATAGCGGTTATGGAATGTAACAAGAACGGAGCTTGGAAGAGTAGGGATATAGGTGAGAATGAGGAGTGCAGAGGGAGGGGGAGGAGGAAGAGAGGAGGTGAAGAATGAATGAGAATGACCGAGTGAAGAGTTCAGCTCGGTCGCTGTCGCCCCTTGTTTAGGAGGATTACTTACCTGACGAAAAAGTCTTAACGACCGAAATTAATCACAGGTCCTACTGACTCCCTTACAGAGTCCCCCTCCTACAAAGTTCAACCCCCCCTCCCATCCCTTCCCACCACCACACCCTGGGAAATCCCTCTGTAAATCCTCTGCTTGTTTTACCCTGCGGCTTTTCATCGAGAAGGTCGAATGAAATTCCTTTTCTTTTTAATACACCTTTTTCTTTTTCTTTTAATAAACAAAGAGTCACCCGGTGTCGCCCTTCATCTCAGTTATTAAAAACGAGCTGAATCTCAAGATTGCCACACGTCTGAAGAAGCCTCAGAATAATCATGAATTCGTGAGCATATTTATAAAGTTCTAACGATGTACTTATACGACTGAATGAGCACATTTTTAAGGTAATAATAAGCGAATAAGCAAATACTGAGATAAAGTTACAGGTTGCAGCGGGTTTAGTAGGATCAGTTGGAAATATACTACCTACCTACCACCCCTGAGGTAGTTTCTTGGAACTAAATCTCTTGTCAGTGTGTACGGTGTAATTATGGAAGAGATTGAGAAAGAGTACGACCAATCGTTTCTGTCTCCATGTATGTCTAGCTGTCAGTGAGTGAGTCCACGAATCTTGGCCACTAGCATTCCACTATTTGCTTCAATTTGGATTAAATTTTCTGATTAAATTGCGTGGGTTGAGCCCTAGATGGCATAAGCATAAAATTCCATCGTTTGCGGATCAATGGTGGTCTTTGCGTGAGCAAAGGTAAAATTCTCCAAACGTCTATTTAGGTCCGATCTTGCTCAAATTTGGGAAAAGTTGAGGATTGGAAGTTAGATAGTCTCATATGAATTTCGTCAGGTTCGGATCAGTGGTAGCCACTGCGCATGCGAAAATAGAATATTCAATAGTGATGCGGCCCACATCAATATGCTCGTAGAAAGAATGAACTTGTGTGTAAGAATTTACACCGTTTTATATACACAGAACGGGCTGGGGGACAGTAAGTCCCGATTCACCCTTCCAAGCCAACCCGAAGACCCTCACAAAATACGATAATACGATACAGAGAAGCTAGACAAAAATGAATACCGCGGCGGATGGTACGAGAATACGCTAGAAGATGAATCCTGCAAAGTTACGTCTAAAGCACCTCGTATAGCTCAGTCCGGAATTGGATTCACCTACTTGCAGTTTTTCCCAGAGTTTCTTTGCTCATTCTTATACATACGTTCAGCGCACAGTGGGATCCCCAGTGACCTTTTGAGGTACGTAATTACGTATTCAACGTCCCCCCCCCCCCCCCCCCCCATCCCCTCACCATGGTTCTCCGTTTCTGACGTAGTTTGTGACACGAGTCTTTCCCTCTTATGAATAAAACGACACGATTTTTTTACCCTTTTTCTCTCTCAAAAAAGGACGAAAAATCCCTTTTATGGCCCCTGTGTTGTGCATCTCCGTCACACATACATCGCCGGATGGGGAAGGCCAGCGCACTCACCTGTTTCTGCGGGGCGTTGTGCCTTTTTTTATGGGTTCGGAGCTCCCGTTGGGGCACGGAGCTCTCCGGCCCTTAAAATTGAAAGCAGTAACGGGGCGGAATTGAAGGGCGGGGAATAACGAGCTGTGGGAGAGGGTTCGTGTAGAGAGTGGAGGTAGTTTAGGGAATAGGAAGTAAGGGGGGAGTTGGTGAATAGTATAGGAATTATGTACTCATAGCAACAATACACAGTGTAATTATTGTACATAGCAAAGGAGCTGCGGGAGAGGGCCCTACCCCAAGGCCCTTTCACACGAGTTTTCGCAAGTGGGAGTGTCTCTTGAAAGACTAAAATGCAAAGAGGACCAAGGGGCCTGCACACGAAGAGCGCGCGTCATTTTGACGCGAGAGTCACGAGACGGTCACGTCTCCTCTCTTCCACGAAATGCAGAGGGAGTGGTGGGGTTTTCACACGACGGGACAAAAAAAAGCTCTCGCTCGTCAGTCAGCAGTACCGTCAAGTCATGACGGATGGGGATGTTGAACATCTCATAAGTACGGTGTGCACAGATCTATTATAGATGACAAATCATCCCCCAAGCTGGAGGATAGTTCCTCAAAGCTCCGCTCGAGAGCTGCAAATCTGTTTATCAACAAAGCCTCTGGCCCCTGATCCTTATGACTCCAGCTCACTCAGTCATCTGTTGATTTGTTCCTACAAACGTTTTGGAGCTACCTTCATGCCGTTTTCACGAGAGTTTTCGCGAGTGCGAGTGTCTCTTGAATGACTAAATGCAAAAAGGACAACATGGCATGCACACGTTGCCTCTCTTCCACGAAATGCAAAGGGAGGGGTGGGGTTTTCACACGACGAGACAAAAAAAAAGCTCTCGCTCGTCAGTCAGCAGTATCGTCAAGTCATGATGGATGTCGATGTTGAACATCTCATAAGTACGGAGTGCAACAGGCCGGCCCTTATTTGGGACAAAATTAGTGAAAATTATAAAGACTGCAACCAAGTGGGAGAATGTTGGAGGGAGGTCTGCGAAGCCATCAATGGGGAATTTGGAAATTTTACCTTGTCTCAGCAAAGAAAGTACGGAAAAAGTTGAAATTGGGAACTTGCATGGGTAGGAATTTTGCATTTTGAACCTCAAAAACTGATTCAGCGCCCTTCAAAATCCCCTGGTGCCAATATTCAACTTGAACGGCTGGTTTGCCCAGAAAATGGATTGAAAGGGAGCGCGTGACGTCATTTAGGTTCAAATTACAAGACCCGTTTTCCGGTTTCGTTCGTCAGAGACTACTCATACCTATAGCACCTTTTTGGAAAGCCCTCATTAAGATCTCTCAAATCACAAAATAAAAAATAACCATGCAAGTTCCTCATTGTATTTATTTATTTGAATCACGTTAAAAACTTTTTTTATTACCTAGGTACTTTGAATACAAAATTTTTTGAAAATGTAAGTACCGCTAATATGGATCTGGTATTATAATGGCAAGGTACTCATGGGCGTGTACAGGGGGGTGGGGCTTTTGGGAACTCGAAAATGAATTGATATTTATTTAAAAGAGACACCACAATAAGTGTGAAGGGTCAACGGTACTTAACCCACTAGTGGACGCTATGTCGACTGTCACGTAAGTGGGCGCTAGCGGTACTCTGTACCGCACATTCATTTCCCATAATTTCTCACTGTTTTTGGGTCTTAAAAGACCCCGGAAATGCATGCATTACTAAACTATTATTATGTTTACGTATCAATCCAGTTTTCAACGTATCTGGCCTTGCTGTAACTCTCTATTACTCTTCCATAACGTACAAAGACTCTAGCTGGACTCAGTACCGCAATGTGAAAACGTCCATAGGGATGCTAGTTTGACTGATACTTTTGTCACTTTGACACCTCATAACAGACTGTGCGCATGTCTAGAAGCGAACATCATTCGCCAGGTATAAAAAGAAATAGTGGTGCCACTTTTGGGATTTATCTCCGCTTATGTTTTCGGAACGATACTTAAGATTATTATACGGCCACAGCGTGTGAAAGATACACTGGTAATGATCCAGTGACTCGCGAGTGAGAGACGCGCGTCTCCCCGTGGGAAAAGGACCTCAGAGTCTAGAAGCCCTAGATTGGAAAGAGTCGCCATGGATTAGCCCCAACGCCTCGAAGTATTGTTGGAACGCGTTTGGGAACTGGAGAACGCGTTACAGTTGTACCTACGTTAGTTTTTTACTCTACATGATTTTATGCGAGCTCAGCTAGCATCCAGATATCTGATCTACGAAGAATGTGATATCTAAAAAAAAATATTGGGTACAAAAATCCTGGGTCACACATGCATCTGCTCTGGAGATCCTCTCTTGTATTTAAAGGTAGGTTAGATTAGGGAATGGGAGGAGGGTGCAGACTCAGACCCACAGACAGAACAAAATCTATTTCAAAAAGTCGTGAAATACGAGTGGAAATTTTGATTTGGCACTTCCGGAAAGTGCGATCACAAGGCTTGATAGAACAAAGTAAGACTCGGAAGCAAAACATTGAAAATTAGTCGATCCGCCATGACACCTGACGAGCTAGATTCAGATTCAGATTTAGAGTAGCTGGGAAGGGTAATTGGGCACCTCTTCCAATGACTACACTTCTTGCATAGGTATTAAACATACATTTTATACCTACGCATTAACATTATTTTTGTGAGTGATGAATTAAATTCATTCGGTTGGCGATTCGTTTTGGACGCATGTGAAGTACAAAAGCCTTTGGCCAAAGACCAACTCCGTGACCCAACGGGAAGGCTGATTAGAACGAAACCTTCTGAAACACGTTCAAGTTCGATTATTGACTTCCCTACAGCCTGAGTGGGTGCGGGGGGTCGAGGACTTGAAGCAGATCCGGATTTACTACTAGGGGTGCATTTGAACTTCCGACCCAACCTCGAACTGCAAAATCGAAAATATTCGAACTCGAACTCATGGAGGGACAGAAGAAAAAACATGAAATTATAAATTATAAATTATTATCAGATTATTATTATTAAAAATAAAACCAAGAATCAGCGTGAATTATTATCGAATATCTGAATTATTCATTCTCTCAAAAACATGGCTTGAGGTCACTAATATAGGACCTTTCTGCTACCGCTAAGAAAACCTCCTGCAAAATAAAGTTCCCTCTCATATCATGAGAGGTATAGGTACTGTTTGTTGGTAGCCATTTGGATCTCCCATTCTTTCCCTCTGAATCAAACGCAACTTCACAATTTTACATTTTTAAAGAAAAATGCATTCCTTTATACCTTCTCAGGCCCTATTACAGGACATAACGACCTACTTTAAGCTCTTTTGACGAAAAGCCCACCCCTTGACCGGAATTATTAACGACCGAACAGCGGACCAGCCCGCACAAGTATTTTTAGGAAGTCCTTGATGAGGCAGATTTCTGCGAAACATGTTGGACAAATGAAAGAATAAACGGATCTTTAACATAAGGAAGAAGCCAGTTTACTTCCGCCCTCAACCCAGAAAGGTATAGGTACGTACATACCTACGTTCAATTCTAGAAAATGGGTTGGCGGGAGGAAGGGGTAGGTAGGAGTTTTCGTTTATGGAATTTCGTATACCTACCTATCATATAATCTGAATTACGGTCCGGTGAGTACAACTCCTTCATTACTAAGTAAGAAAAATGAAGTGTGAAGCTCCGCCCCAGATGATTAGAGGTTAAACAAGTGAACAATCCGATGTCCTTCAAATGGAAATATTCACTTCCTGGTCGTGGAAAATATTTCATTAATTGAAATTTTCCGGATTATACGGGTAAGGAAAGTAGTGTGAAGCTCCGCGTCAGATGTATTCCCTTTTTCCCGTTAATTCTTTTTCATCGCTCCAGAATGCAAGCTCGCCAAAAGCTCCCGGCCGCCCCCGAAAAGCCGGTTAAAACGCGAGAGCCAAACCCAACAGTAAAAGTGAGAAAGGAACTGGAGAATGAGAGAGGCCGAAGAGAAAGGGTGGTGGGGGGGACCTACAAAAATCAATATAACCTAGTAGAGTTCAATTATTTAAAACAGGAAGGTCATTTCATTTGAGTGCTCTCTGAGCACCTTTTTTTCACTGGCTCGGTTTATTTTTTTCAAAGGACCCATCGAGACGGCGGTATTTCACGCGTTTTCAAATCGAAAACGGTTAGTTTTACCGCGAGGCGAAGGAAAAAAAGAACATTTTTCAACTGTTAACGAAAAAAATAGGTGGAAAAACAGCGCCGACAGTCGTGCGTAACTAATCTTCCGGTTTGCCGCACAGTTGGAGCAAAATTGCGGTTTTCCAGCAGGAACTGTAATATCTTTATAGGAAAATAAACGCCTATCACGGCAATGGGTGGATATAACTATGGGAGAAACTTTGTTTTAAAGGAATTTAAAAAAACACTGCGAGCTATTACATATTGGTTTATTATTTTTCTACCTTGATCACTCATCATCTGCTATCACGGAGATCGCGGTTTCGTCGTTGGTCTATACGGTCGTTAAAACTAACGCTGCAAATGATTAGGTACACGACGGTTTATTATTTTTCTGTATATCAATCAATGAGAAGGTTTATATATAGGAGGTTTATATTATTTATTGTTATACAGGTCCCTCTATTCACTGCTTGTAGCAGCCTTAACAGTCAAAGTCCATTGCTGAAATCTAAATATGTCCGAAACTCTCAACGCCAAAACCACGAATGTAACGTATTTAGCGGCAAAATAGCATTGCAGTTTCGTGAAACTGTAATAAGAATGGCAACCCAGTTGAACTATTTAAAGGCTATTCAAAGTAATTCGAGGGCTACTTCCGTCTGATTTAATTTGGTCAAAGTTCAATCAATCGATGTGCTGACAATCAGTGAGAGTTTGGAAATAAATATTATGTTTTTAATTAAAACATTTCTAACGATCTATCGGTATAAATGAAATCCAAACGCCTATAGGTACTCAAACAATCGTTCTGTTGTCGTCGAATTCGTCGCACAAAGTTTTATTTGACGGATCGCATCACGTACAAATCAGACGTGAAAAATTTACTCAATCAACGACACTGATAGGAAGAGCCGATTTCATAATGAAGGAGAAGAACGACGTGTGCCTAGCCAATAGCCTGGCTGAGAACTTTGTCATCGTTTTGTAGAAAAACACCAATCGAAATCAATGTGGCCGTTCGAGCATGGTTGAAGGACAAAACAGACAGGCAGACCGTAAAGTACCAATCTAATCTATATTCTCCCTATGTAATAGCTATCTTTTAATTTGAAAAAAATAAAGGGAGTCTCCCAAATCTCCAAGCCCGTATACATATATACTACAGTAAATGAATGTAGGAGTCGACAACCCTGGGCCCGCAGGGCAGGTGCGCCCCTGGCAGGTTCTCGCTGCATCTGCGAACCGTTCTGAACATTTCAAGTGAAATAAAACTATCAACTTAGAATTACCTATTTGAAAAAAAAACCGAACCACGCCCGCAGGATCGCATCCCGTGAGACGCATCATGCAATCCAATAACGATCATAATAATTATGTCACTATGACACAAACATTGATAACATTGATCACATTCATGATATCTGGTGGTAAGCAACCGATGCCTGAGATGAATCTATTAATAGATAAAAACTGGAAGAATAAGGAAGGACTTCAAGGCTGAACGGAAAAAAGAGAAGAAACACGAGTGTGAGCCACAAATCTCCCATGTAGGCCAAAACCCCGTTCAAGATCAGCTGATCAAATGCGTTTTTTCTGGAATCGAGTTTCTTGTTACGGAATGGTTACGGTTGTTCTTGTAGTTGCGGAATTAGGTACTTATTGAAGGACTTTGAACTCTCGGATGATAATAATAATAATATAAGGCACAGGTAGTTGACTTGATTCGAACGAAGTGAAGAGCGCAACCGTGATTGCCGACCCCTGCGCTATACGATTGGGGGTTGTTAAGTAGGCACAGGTAAGTACCCTTCATTGTTGCAGTCAAATATCTCTATGAAATAATTGCCAAAACATGCTGGGAATAGGGGAGCTTTCGAACCCTCGACCTGCTTATTCCAGAATATTTGAACTCGAAATTTCCTACTCGAAGTCGAACCCGAACTTTCCATAAAAGTTCACGAACAGGTTCGAGTAAAGGTCACAGCAGGTTTGAGCCAAAATTCATTAGTAGGATGTTTGAGCAACGATTTGGCATTATTTCAAGAAATGTTCTGAACATCCCCAATTCAGTTCGGTAAGCTGACAAAAAAAAAGTCAGCCAAGGTGGGTGGGCAGTATAGCTTCCTCACTTTTCACGACATGGACGTATAGAGTCAGTTAGTGAAAATTGGTAGAGTTGGTGGTTGGTGGAGTTGGTTGGTTGGTTGGTGGAGGTGGTTTATACTAACTTATTAATGTATTTACTGTCATTCATTGACATGCGAGGTGGGACTCTTATGTCCTATAAGACAATAAATATATTATTATTATTAGTTCCGGAGCTACGTCCATGACAACAGATTTCAAGTTTGCGCTTGCGCAGTAGCTAT
>JAEMON010000007.1:3780726-3804277 GCA_030264115.1 Lygus lineolaris
TCAGGGATTGTACGGGTTTGTCCCGTGACGGTCCTCTATCAATTTTATCGCCATCAGACGACTAATGGCGTGAGCGCATGCGCAAACGTGAATTTCCTGAAACTACTATTTGTCTGTTCCTAATGAACCGATTTTGCCCAAATCCGGAGGGTAGTTGTAGGTTAACAACGTCGAATTTCAACACAATTCTATAAGTATTACCTACTGCGCATGCGCAATTTTTAAATGAGTTTCATAGCCATAACTCCGGAACTACTCAACCAATTCTGGTGAAATTTTCAGAGATTGTCCGAGGTAACCTCTACTCATTTCCTATTAATTTAATAGCCATCGGACCATTGGGGTCGGCGACTATCTATGAATAGGCCAGCTTTTAATTATACCTTCAAATTAAACGCTAATGAAGAATAACTCATCAACAATTAAGCAATAGATCAATTGCATCATGCTTCAATATTTTAATGTTGGAAGGGTATATCTCTGTGCTGTTAGCAAAAAGTTCATCAACACATGCAGGTTAAGGAGAAGTTTGAAACTATTGCTCAAATTCTATGGAGTTCTGTGATGCTCATTTTATCCATTTATATGTAACTACCTATCTATAAATAAATACGAGGTAATTCATCTATTCTCATTACTTCCTTTGGTGATGGGTTGAGCCTACGATTATTATACCACAGTAGTACCGAGAAAAGGTATGACTATTGCAGCTGACTTTGGTAGCTGCGAAATTCACCCAGTTTACAGACCCCTTTTTAAATGTGCACTTATGATTATTATGTATACTTCAATGCTATACAATCGTATTAAGATGATACTGGGAAGCTATATTATGTGCCACATCCACTTGGTAGACTTTGGGTTTTCAGGGATCCACAGTAATACGGTCTTTCACAATCTTATTATCTTCTAGAGGTATTGTTAGGGTTCATGATTTTCTAACACATTCACATACAACTTATCGCTAATTTGAATGAACTTTTGTACTTTCTTTCTTCATTCCTTACTATGTTAAACGCATTGAATAAGAAAAAAATGAATAAAAAAAAAATTACAGTAGAATCCCGTTGAGTGGGGGATCCCACTTGGTCCCACACAACCATTAATTGCAATCCCTAGCCCTAGTCTGTCCTAGGGGTTGTTGGTGAATGTTCAGGCCCGATTGAGCTTGAACCTTGGAGAAAGCAGTGAAGAGTTTGTATAGGACCTAATTCTACCGCAGGAAAGAAATATATATGTTTGCTAGGGAAGGTACCTATGTGTAGGAGATAATGAAAATGAAGCGGGCATACCTGCAGTTACGTCTAAGGCCGGCAACCATTCCAGGGTCATACAGAGGGAAAATGGAAGAAGAGTGAAAATTAGTATCAACGTATCAGAAAGAAGTTTGAATACAATTATGAGGATATCCTATTCAAAGAGCTTCTATTAACAAACTCACACATTTTCTCAAAGAACGGCTGATTCAGTTATAAATTGGAATAATACATGTAAGGAGCAACTGAACTGATTGCTGCGCAGCCTCTACTCACAAACGCATGCAAGAGAAGGTAGGTTGTAAGAGTAGCGTAATCACATGCAATGTTTGAAAATTCAAAGGATTGAGACACTACAGTACAAACTTGAAAATAAAATTTTCTAATAACACAAGTAGTAATAAGTCTAGTTCTAGTAATAGGTAACATTTCTAAAAGTAGACGAATAGGGCGAATTTCTGATACCTAACAGTTTATATCTGTTGGTAATCAGGGTCAGAAGGGCCCGATCCCCTTGATTAACTACACCAGTGGAACCATACGTGGAAGAAGGGCGGGCAAGTACCGCTCGTAAAGTAAAGTAGTGTGGATGATTTCAGAATATTCGAATCGAAGCGCCTGCAACAATCCACATTAGTACAACCCGGGCGCTAGATTCCGCTGAGCCAGAACTTCCGTAGATATTTTAATTATTGGTAAAATATCCATGAAGGACTTGCCACTCTTCACGTCTAATTTTCCAAGGGGGGTAAGGGCTCACGAGCTCTCCTCGTGGGTAATAGTTAGTACTAGAGTGATGGGAAATTCAGAGTAGGTACTTGAATGACTGGGAATGACATCGTTCACTCTCGAGTAAGAACTGCTCCTGAACTGCAGTTCTCGTTCCTACTCCCCCTTCTACTGCTTCCAACAATAACTTTCATCCAGCTCTCACTCCCACTGTCTGTGATTGGTCACATAGGAACTGTGATTCGCAGTTCCCATTACCCTGTAGAACTGCTCTACACTGAAGGTACCCACTAGTAGTCCTCACTCTACTCCTCAGGTTGTTTGGTATGATTTTTGTTGCTTGTTGATATTGATATCGAAATGACCCTTGCTGATGAAGTGATAGGTATCATAATAAAAATGTAATTATTTATTGGAAGAGAACTGAGAGAACTTGGTTGAATGAACTGTTCGCACTTCTCAAGTCACGTGAAAAGAGCAGTTCTCAATAACCGCTCCTGATTGACCTGCAAACCCATTCAGAGTTCCAGCCAATAAATACTACACCTGAACTGTTCTTCTTTCCTAGCAATTCTCAGTCAGAGTTACTCTCAAAGAGCAGTTCCCAGTCTCCAAAACTTTTAGGTAAACGCACTACTGATAGAGGCTACTCGTCCTACAGTCGTTTCAAAATGAATAAACCGGTTCCCATTAAATTACTGAAGTTAAACATTGTTGGGCATGGTTATTTCCTGGATGGGTGACATCTAGGTGGTAGCTGCACTAGGCATAGGACGAAACCCTCTCCATTCAAGGGGGGGGGGGGGGGGTAAGGGAATGAAGAGCCAAAGAGCGAGCAGGTTTTCATAATTTAGGAGTTCATGGGAGAAGGGACATGAGCCTTCTAAGGCATGACATGAGTCATTAGTCCCCCCGTTCTTGAATTTGACAGGGACTGCTCAAGTCAGGTTCAAAACGTCAGCACACTCCACGGAATCAACTGACCCATACTTCTCTTCTCCCCTCTTCAATGCTCTAGAATCTCCACAACTCAATAATACCATCTAGAATCATTACTGTACGTAACAACTGTGTGCGTACCTATCATTACACAATGATCACAATCATATGTATGATAGCAAATCGAATGATGAGGAAGTCAGAGAGATATGCAGGTAGGTCTAGTAGTTAGGTTTTTTTAAACATAATTATAAGTTTTGGACAAACATGAGGAATGATTATTAAAGAACATACCTACGTAAGTACCTTCTTAGGATGTTGTTAAGAATAAATGGACTGTTTTAGGGCCCAAGGAAGGACGCAAAGTCGTCTGAAAGTGCTCGCCCTCAAAAACCCTTAAAAATTTGATTCTATTACGTTGGATTGAGCGCTTCTGGCCATCATAACCAAATACCAGAACAAATCATTTTAATCAGGAATAGCATATGCCGCATTCTGATGGTATGGAATTAACATAATTAAAGATCAAGGATTTTTTCCATGATTATATCTTCCTTGAAAAGTTTTCAGTAGGTATTGAGTGGGAAATATCGAGTTGTTTTGGTTGCTACAACCGTTCCATCGCCGATCCTCGTCTGATAGAGCTTCCGTATTGGAATAGGGCTTTTCAGGCACCAACATGAACCCCCCTTCCCATCTATCGTTCCTTTTACTTCTCTACCAGGGCTCTTGTCTGTCGCTCACTGTTCCATTTCTGTATGCTCCATCAGTACGAATTCGATATTTTTCCCCTCATATAGTACGGATTCTATTGAAACTTCCCTCTTTGGAATGTATTAGAGTTGGTGCGCACATAACTTCCCTATCATACAGTCTGCTAATATTCGAAAATATACCTTCTCCACCCCCTTATTGCGTGCGTATTCAATTTTATACAACTACCTAATGTTACAGGAAACGTTATAAAATCAATACTAATAATATTCTTGTCCATCCCAGAAGTTGCTAGAATTACCAACCTCAGGGACTCTGGAGAGGATGTTGGGATTCTGGTATAGGCGATTTGTTTGAGGGAATTGAAGGTAAAGGAGAGGCGGGGATACATAGCGTCCATGGATTTCGTTGGCCAGGGAGGTGTTAGACGCACACAAGCATACCTGGAAAATGGGACATTACACTTCAGCTCGAAATCTCAAATATCTTTATCACTAGAACTGACTAAATTATCTGGATATCTGAGAATTACACTAATGGATCGGAAAAATGTTCACCTAGGTTTACCAAAACAGTTTCCAATTCCAAAAGTGAAAGTGTAATTTGCCTGGCTTTAAGATCTTTTCGAAAATCCTAAATGAAGGGTTCAAGTGGTGCGGTGGAGTGTACCTGAAATTCTCAAAGTCAGACGAAAGATCGTGTTCCATAAGGATCATCACTTGAAGGATCTCAGATATTATGGTCGGCCACAGCGGGATGATGATGCTTGGAGACATGCGAAGAAGCAAGACTCTGAAGCAGAGGAAAACCTGGGCCAAAACACCCATGTGTGGGATCTTGGTGCTTTCAGCAAGCCGCTCTACACAGAATCATAACGAAAAGACTACAATTTCTCTGACATGACAACCTTAAATTGCATTTTTATTTTATAATTATTGTTTTTTAATAACAGAAGAAGAAAAACAATTCATCTCAGGTCTACCTTGAAACTCTGGCATGGTGATTGCAAATCGATCAATGTCACTGCAATAGATTACGAGAGCTAGTCTTTTCAAAAGTTGAGCTCTTTGTTCGTACTCTTGATCTTTGCTACTGAAGATGGCAAAGGAGCTCCCTTGAGGCATACTCACACGATCTGTAAATAATATAAAGAATTGAACGAGCATCTTAAAGATGAGGTTACTGCTGCATATTGATATGTTGTAGGTACTTCGTGGGAGTTCAGCCAAAAAGGGAATGAAGCAGAAAGAACCGCGCCACCCCCTGGTGAGAGTCTGGCACCACGGCATCAGACCCTGGTGACGTCGAGAGTTGTCCAGAAACTGAACAGCCTGTGTGAATGTCTGTGTTGAACAAAACAAAAGCACGCAAATGGTTGATAGCTCGCAAGATTTAGTGAAAGAAAGGATGTTTTTTTGGCATCAACCCCCCCCCCTCTAAATGCAAATTTTGAAATTCAGGCGATGTAATGCACAACTACACAAAAAAAAGCACGCAAATCGCTTCAGAACTAAACCCTGGGGAGAGCACGCAAAATTAGTCACACACACATTCACCTATAGTTTTGGTTAGAACCAAGCAATTGTTATTCTTCCTTCCATTTGTGGCCGAACCCCGACGAAATACCAACAAGAGAATCTGAAAAGAAATCCAAACAAGTCGAAGAACCTTCGTATACCAATGATACAGTACTCTCCTCAAATGGAAAGAATGGGCTCGGAGGAAAACTGGTGACTGCATGTTACAAAAACATTGGGTTTGTTCCAAAAGAGATGAACTCGTCCGAGTTCATGAACCAGTTCTACACAGTCGCCTCGTGCACAGGCATGAGGCGTTCCAAGTGGTTCATGAATCCAAATTTTACTTTCTACCCAGACTGTACACTGAACCGAGTTCCAAAAAGGTTGGGTTCATCAAGGTGCTGCACTGAGTTCTTGAACTTGGCGCACCAACTGAGGAGTGGTTTTTCCTTTTGAGTGCGAATTCAATAGGAAACCTGTTTGAAAGCGTTTTTGATCCACTTGTTGTTTGATTGATTTGCTCTTAAGTCAGTTGTATTCTGACTTGTTCTTTTAATATATTAGGTTTGTTTGATTTCTGTATCTTGTTTGATTTAGGTTCTTTCAAAAACGGATAATTCACTGAGGGAACAGTGGAGTGTTTAGGAGGATGTGGTATGTTGACGTTGACCAACAACTAGCTATCAGTGGTCGTCAGTATCATTGACAATGATGAAGTTTTGACAGGAGAACCGGATGAAAATTATCCAAAAATGAAAATTATTTGGCCACAGTCAACATGCACGATATTAGCACTTTATGGTGCAATTCTGCGTAAGCAGGAAAGTTGCTGAGTACTCAAATGGATTCGAAAGAAGCTTGTGTTATCACAGCCATGGACCGGGTACTTGGTAGGTTGTCTTGAAATTGAAAAATTGCTTTATTTACAACAGTAGGTGTACAACATAAGAATTAGTAGGTACAGTTATAATAGACTATTGCAAACACTGCAAAGGCTAAGCCTGTCCACGGGCAAGATCAGTGGAATGAGGAATGGACTTCCATTTTTGTATTCTTTAAAATTTATTGTAGGTCTCACTGAGAGCTTTCCAAAAACTTGCAATATGGTGGGTCAGAAATGAACGGAAGAGGGCGGAAAAAGGGAAGGGAAAAAGCGTGTGACGTCATTTGGTTTATATTACAGTCTCGCTCCCTCACGTGGGAACAACATGAAAGGGAGATGCATTCTAAATGATGACACGCACTCTTCCTTTTGCTTATTCCAGCCAAGCTATTCAAGTTTTCAGGCTGAAAATTGGGATGCAGGGGGTTTCGAGGGTGTTGAATCCGATTCTGAGGTCAAAAATATTAAATTTTGACCCATATCCATTCCTCATTCAGTATGTAAGGTCTGGGATACGTTCACGGTTATCTACACGCGACGGCTGCGCTTTTTGGCGCCACATGGGTACTTTTTGCCTTCCAAGTGGTTGGTTCATGAACTCAGAACTTTCCTGCACTTCCGCTACACCTACCCCCATCCTTCTTGAACTCAATTGAACCTGAACCCAAGTTTCTTGAAACCAAGTTCATAAACTCATCTATCTTTGAACAAACCTATTGAATTCACTTCACAGGTACAGCGTACAGAGATTATGCAACCCAACCGTACCTACTCAGGTACGAGAAGGTAGTAGAATTCCCCCATCGCCCTCGGGTTCCTCAGATCCATTCTTTCCGTATGAGGACTGTTGTAGGTAGGTATTGCCGAGTGCTGCGGTAAGCCACTTACTCATGAAATCTCTAAAGGTTGCAGTCTCTTGATTAATCAAATTGTCAATAATGGTTTGCCACGATTTGAGTGAGCGGGGTTCCATTTGGAAGAACGTCGAATCAAACATGAGGTCAATCACGTCTTTTTTCCACGCTTTCCTCGTGTACTGGTACGTACTGAGACTAGCTAACAGTTGAGAGCATGCATAGTAGCTGGCCGCATTCCTTTGCCTAGTTTGCGAGAAGAATCATAGATCAAACATGAATAATCACAATAGTAAACTTACATAACAAATTATAAAGTTCTGGATTATGGGGAAAGGTCTACAATTTTCTTGAGATGTGACGGTATAGCAGTTATTGGTGGTTGACGGTATAGCAATTATTGGTGTAGTAGTAATGCCACAATTAGTCTCAGTGTGGAGCAGTCTGTCACTGGTACACTTTTCCTCACAGTTAGTTACTGGGAAAGTGACAACTGTACTGAATCTGAACGTATAGGCGATGAATGATAGGTTGATGGGGGAGGGACGATGATGATAGTTCACCTCTTAAAAATTGGGGTGAATCGTCTCTTCAGAATTTAAGAGTGAGGCAGTGGCCCTGCAAGCTAAGGCTAAGAACTCGAGAAACGTTTTGATTGTTCGACCTTCCGGACGTAGTTACAGTTGGAAACTAGAGAGCGCAGCAGCATTGCACTCTCCAAGTCCATCGCCAAGAGTCAGGGAAGTAATAATTACAGGATAGTTAGTGAAGTGATAGCGAAACAAAATTGAGGAGCTGACTGTAAAAATCCGCCATTTTTGCGAAGAACGCTTTAAACGCTTCCCCTAGGTCTCATGTATGTACCCACAAGTTTTGGTTTCGATCCAACATTTTGTTTTGTTGGTATGAGTGATTTTAGGATTGGTGTTTTGCCGCCCTTTTTGTTGAAGATCCATTATCAGCATGTTTTTGATAGCGTTTACATGCTTTTGAAAAACAACTTTAAAAAAAACTGAATATAACTCAAAGACTGATCTTTCTACCTACAAAAATTTTACTTTTCATTAACTTGTTCATAAATAATAACACACCTGAAGGTTCACTTCATAATATTATTGCTAAGTTAGGTCGCTGTGGTGATTTAAAAAAATGTATGTTACTAATATTCGGCAACACATTGATGATTCTCCACTAAAATAACAAGTGAAACTGCAAAAAGGGCATGTCGCCGCAAAAATGGGGTGAAACATGGTGTTGTGTTTCATTGACAAGTTATACTTCATTATAATCATTGGACTTTAGTCATGAATAATGAGGGAATAGATGGGATCAATTGCCAAAAGTCTATTACTGGTTATGTTCGGCACCTAGATGAAAACTTTGGACCGCTGTATCTCAAAATGTGGTTTTGGCACAACAACCCTTTTTTCAGCTACCTCCACACTCCTCAATTGCGTTTGTGAAGCAACGAGGGGTGTTTCAGAATTGGGAGATGGATATTTTGATATTCCTGTGAATGATCGGGGCTCAAAATAGTGGGGTGGATTGGAAAACACCATCGAATGTTTGCAAGTTGATGTGTGTCTCTTATTCTTAATGTGAATGACAGTAACAAATACTTACGTATGATTTTTTAGATAAGGCACAACATTGACCATGAGGTTATTGAGTATGGTGACAACACGCTCTTTCTCCTGGCTCCCAAACGTCACGTCAAGCAGCGGTGCAAGCAGCTGAGCCAGGACGTTCAAAGCGCTAATACTGTACGCCCCCAAAGAATTACTTCCACCTGTCCGAAACCAGTTAGACATTAATGTGACGTCACATAGATCTAGGTTGAACTAAAATTTATTCCATGGTTTTTTATGTATCAGACATTCTTAACTTTCATGTTGTGAATCTTACTATTCAAGTTACTAGTCAATTAAATTTATAGCTGGTAGGCATCCGATAAAAATACTGGTAACACCAATAAATATTTACCTACAACTAAAATTACTAAATAAAAATAATACAAAATTTAAAAAATCGGAATCAACTACGAACTGTTTCAATCTACTACCAGAGTTATAAAAACAGTAGGTACCTAATCAAAACATGCACAAACGGTTTACGTTATTTACACCATCATGCAACTTCCAAACACCATTAATATTTATGGAAGAATTGAATAACAGTAAACACTGTACGAAAACTGGTCACCAAACTCAAAACAACACCAACAACTATCCTCCTTGAACCCATCAGCCATACATTTTCCACGGAAAGCAGTATGATGTTCGAAAATACTCTAGGATTTAAATACCAAATCCAAACATCAAACGACACAAAAAAACTGGGTCTGCATCGGACCAGACGGTGGAAGTTATACTTCTTTGGCCATTCTCATACACCCACTCACGAACACAAACAGACAGGATATATAAATGAAATATAAGACATTTTTCAATATTATTCAATATATTTATCTTCAATATATTATACGTGACTTCATTATTATATTATATAAGAAGAGACGAGAAGACTCGTCGGGGAGGCCAGCGGTCTATCTGTGGACGAGTCCAAAAAACGGGATCCTCGAGGGGAAAAGCATACAAAAACGTACAATCGTCGATTGTTCTTAAAAATTTGTTCTTCCTTTTGAGCGTGACGCAGTTTCTCGACCAACATCCCATCCCAATGTGTCTAACGGGAGCAAAGAAGTATAACTTCAAAAATGTAGAAGTGCTTGGATTATTTCAATTTTCAAGGGTTGCTTCTTGTGTTAGTATTCAAGTAGTGGCTGAAAGAGCAAATATTCTTATATTGAAAAGTAGACGTACAGTAAGTTATTTTTATGCTTCGTCCAGAAAAGCTAACACGGTGCACGTAAACATTATATTTTAAAAATACAAGGTAAGTACATAAGAAACGTAGTTTTCATCAACATCAGTTCGCCAACCACTATCGGTCAAGTGTTTTGCCAAAGAACACGAAATGCAGAGGAAATCGTCATTAATTTAGATACAAAAGGATCAAGCTTTTTTTTTTTTCAATGAAAATCAAACACACTACACACCACGATTGATAGAGAAACTCCAAAATCTAATCCGTAATAACTCCATTCATACTTTAGGTGGACTGAGCTGGTTTCATTGGAGCTGTTGGAGTGGACTATTCAAACAATACTAATCACCGCAACGGTAGTAGCACACGGCCAGAGTAACAGAAGAATGTGACAGAGGAGAATGCTAAAGTTAATGGCAGGCGTTTCAGTTCATGCGACTGACTGTACTGCTGGTGGGTACAGGCAGAGACAAACCCTCACAAAAAGATGACACACTCACACATCATAGAAAGCTTGCCTCCACAACCCATGGGTAATATATTTCATGATGTTTAATATCCACGATATTAAGATGGAAGGCTGCTTCTGGGAAAAATATCTAAAAATTCTGTCTGCATCCTCGACTCTGTAAGTGCTGGTTAGTAATTGACCAATCAGACTGCTGAACAGCCATACTCCCTTGCAGATCTATCATCATGGCACAATCCTGCCATTCTGGACCATGTGAACCTGCCAGAATCTTGACATACTGCTGCTACTTATGATCAAACAGCCTGAGTTTTCAGATAGCTCCGGTCAAACAGAAAGGCTCACCAGGTATTCTGCTTCCCCAACCATCCTTACTGGACTGCAGGTGCTGTGCTCTCTCGATTCTAACTGACTAGTCAACACTCATCTCAGGCTCTCAAGCCCAGCTTTCAGGCTTCTCGTCATAACCCTTCACTGTGGTAAGTACGGAGGAAACAGAGATTCGTAGATGAGCTCTTTTATGAAGATGTTCTTACTACATCAAGCGAATATTACTTTGGATGATTCCATGACCACAGCCCTTTCTTCTTCAATAAGTATTCATTTTTGTTGTACACCGTACAGAAAACAATACCCCACAATAACGCTAACAAGGACAAGTAACGAACCTACATACAATTTTGATGAAGAAGAGAACATTCATTTCAGTTTTACCCAGCACCGATAGAAGTCCCTATAATCAGTTAGTATTAGAATTTACATGAGACCATTCAACAAGTGAGTTAGGGAAGAGTGAGAAGGTGAGTAAACTAACAGACTAAAACTAGACGGAAGCAACGAAAACACCAACAAGTCAACGTCAACCTAGACATGTGGTGGAATTATGGACACTAAATCAGGGTTATTAGGGTCCATAAGTGGGAGTCACTTGAGAACTGGAACCTTAGAAAGAATGGTCCTAAAAAGGGATTACCATTGAATTCCAAATTGTATAAACCATAGTGAATATTGTATGTGAAAAAATCGAACATAATATGAGCAAATCCTATCTTCGTATTGGTTATAAGACAAAATCAAAACAACGATTCCATTTTTAAAACGTATGAATGTACTACGTAGGTACTTAACTATTTCATTTAATCTTTCAGTTTCTTCTGTTTCTTTTCGGGTTTCTAGAATCTAGTCTAGGGTTTTCTTCTAGTATCTTTATACTGGAATCAGTGATCTTTGTTCCGACTTTCATAATCAGCGCAGTAACTGGAAGGTATCCAGTTCCCATTTGGCAACCCATCACTAAAACAAAATTACCCCTTCTATGCAAAAGGTCTATGGAAGGTTTCCCCTAAGTGAAATAATAACTTCGGACGAGGATAGTACTTACTTTTGTGCCTATCATTGTAGTCTAAAGGGAGATTTGAGTCATTAACAAAGGCCCTCATGAACCACCGGTGCATGTCCCGGACTTGAAGTTTCTCCGCATCCTGACGGATTTTCCGTGTGACCCGTTTCAGTTTGGATTTTGGATTTTTCTTAGATTTCCCCTCGCTTTGCAATTCATCGACATTAAACTCGATTTCTGCTGACTCCAGGTCATCGTAAACTATGCAGGCATAGATTTCGACAAACAAAAATGTAAACAACAATTTATAAGGTCTAGAAGGTAAGGGGATTCCCCCAAAATGTTGCTCCTTTATTTAAAAATAGAAACCGCACTCACTCTGAGATTGGCGAACAACAACGAATTTCCGATAATGAAAGATGTTGATACATAAGTATTATTCTATTTGGGATGGTTAACGCAGAAACAGAAATATAAGACTTCTGTACCTACTTAGCACATGACATTCTCGAAGATACTATTGTTACCTTAATCGTATCAAATTGTCACGCACCATGCAGACACTGAATTGAAACAAGACTTTTTATTTCGTTTTAAGACAAGAAGAGAGTTAAAATTTGATGACGAGTGAAATGATGGCGAAATCAAAATGAAGTATCTAATGCCAAAGGAAACTAAAATTTGGATGGCTGCTTCTACAGTGTGCAAGGAATATCCCATGTGTACAAGTTCCTAAGAACCGACATTCTATAGTACTTGTTTAACAAGAACAGTTCTTGTTTATTACTGATGATGACCTAACCGTCGGAATTGATTCTATTTTGTAACTCATTATTTAATTTCATTGACTCCGGTTTTTTTTTCTTGAAATGGTTTTCCACAAATTCATCACAAGCGATTTAGTATCAAAGTTTGTCTGTTTGTTTGTGTGAGCATTTGTTCCTCATGCACAGCCAAACGGCTGGACAGATTTGCGTCCTTCTTACACGTCCCTCTTAATGAATACAAATTACTCTAGCACCAAGCAATCCTCAAAAAAATAAACTAAATTTGAACTATGGACGTTTAGAATTTTTGTTACCGACTTTCAGAAGCTGAAAACCCATTATTATCCCTCCAAATCAAAATGTACCCGTAGCATTTTACGTTTAAGACCTTCCTGCAAATTTGTTTTTCATTGTGTCACTCACTTATGCACCTGAGCACACCCGGATTAGCTTTGACCTTGGCATAATTTTCACAACTGACTTATGACCTATTTTGAGATCCTCTTCAGATTGTCTCCTCGTACTCCTCAAAACGACTAGGCAGCGATTTCTCGCCTATTTGAGGATGAGGTTCTTGAATACCATACGTTTTCCCTCCACACCTTCCCAATCTTTTCGAGTTTGAGCCATCTCCACGATTGCACACCACCGAGAGCCAAAATTTGAAACGCCCTACCCCTGGGTTTGCGAGTGCTTCCCACTCTAGGATCCTTTACGACCCAAATAAAGAAACATATCGACTGTCAGTCTTAATCCTTCAAGACTCCTCTTTCCCTATCTCAATCTATTAATAATTTAAAAAAAACTAGTTTTAAATTCAATGGTCACAAGTATCCCTTTCCAGAACTATTAAAATACAGCACTACACGAACACTGGATAAAAAAAAGCCACTTAATTAAGTAACCCTCAATGAACGGCTAAAACATAGAAAAATATATCATGAAAGACCTGGACGAATACCTAAATTATCCATACGATATATTTTCATAGATGATTAATCGATGGGGTCGTCGCTAAATTGATGAAATCAAGTTGAAATTAAATTTAAATGATGGAGCACAGATTCTTGACTGTAGGGTGGAAGGAGGATGACGGAGAGTACAGGGAAATTCTTCTAACAGATCACTAGGTACGAATCTACTAAATAATTTGCATTTACCTTTTTAAAATACCACATCTCTTATCTCCTTAAACTTTCGAATTGAATAAGTCCCCACAAAGCAGATAATACCTGAAATGTGTTCGATAAGATTGAACACATGAGCATCCAAGAATGATGCTGATTATTATAATAAAACGTGCTGCTCTCCCCCAAGCAGAGGTGGAAATATCAGTTCAAAACTGTTATTTTCAATTGTTCTTTTTCTAGTGAACACTGTCTAAAACATTATCCTGGGTACAAAACAAGTCAATCCCAACCCTTCCAAAGTTTTTGAAAGTTTCTCTCATCATAATTATAAGCACTGAATAACTGGTTTGAAATCATGTTCATCGGTTTTATATGCTGTTTAAAACCCTGCTCAAAACTCGTCTCTTTTCACATAGTATTTAAAACACGGTTCACATTATGTTTAAAACAAACGTGTAAAACGGTACGAACTCAAGAAATTATAAGCAAATTGACCGATTCTTTAAACATTGAATAGTTCTGGTAGAGTTCAGTCACCTCCATCATCTCTGCTGCTCACCTTCTGAGCGTCGGCTGAGCTGGTAGCACCCCACTCCTAGAATACATTTTTATGTCAACCCATTCATTGCCCCATTCTCACCACTACAGAGCTGTATTCTCATGAGTAGCTGGGTTTTAGTGGTAGTAGTGGTAGCTAGATGGTGTTGACCATAAAGTAGGGGAGGGTAGTGCCCCACACACAGTCGACACGAGAGCTTTTTGAGAAGAGGCCGAAAGGAGAGCTGTGAACTCAAAGTTGGAAGTCATAATGACGCTGCTATATGAAATTTGTATCAATGCTAAGAACCTGTTGTGAACAACTAAAGCAACATATTTAAGCAACATATTTATGCACGGGTTAAGGACTACTTATTCGCAAGGGGATAAGCCAGCATGAAAACATGATAATATGAGTTCTGACGAAAATATAGTTAGATGAAACTCAGCATCAAATACACCGAAAGAATGACCCTGGGCATAAGATAACCAAAATAATGTTCCTTTGCTTGATTCTCTAAATAATGTTCAACATTGTGTTCTTCTGAATCATGCTTTTTTGAATAAGACAAACAAGAACATGCTATAACATCAGAGACAATGTTAAGTTCGCAATGCAGTAGCTTTCATATCGGAAATTCGTAGGCAAACATCAATAGGTATCATCTTTTTGCTGTGAGTATCTGTTAGTTGATGACTGGTCTAGAAGTGATTAGACGGATGCAAACATAACCAAGTCTGAGAATTAAGCTGCTTACATGGAAAACTAGTCTTGACCAGAAATTAAATTATTCAGTTCAAGAATAGAAGTTGAAGATGATGATGAGTAACAATGTTTTACTACAGAGATCAATTTGATGTCACATATGAACGTAAGAATAAAAATATTTTACTTTTAAAAATTCAATATTTCAAAATTATCCGCTATTATTAAATACATGGTTCGCCTATCGTGCAGAAAGGTTAAATTTTCCCCCATTAAAAAATCACACGGTGTTCAAGAAAGTGCGTACACCCACAAATATGGACGAACATTTACGTACATCAACCCCAAAAAAAAGTATAACGATTTTCTCGATTGGCTTAGCATTTCAACAAAAGCATGCTTTCGTGTGTGACAAATGGATGTTCAAATGATTTTGGTTGTAGACGTAATACACAGGGACACGTTTCACTTCCCTAAAACAAGCTTCATTCGCTTCATTTGCTCATTTGCTCATTTTAACATTTTGATTTACAGCCGTGAATTTCCCAGATACACGAAAAACCTATTCATGTTGACTAAATGAACTAAGAAATGCAAATTCTCATTTTCACGGTAAAATCTTTAAGAATAGAATAAATATGGTGTTCAAGAGATGGTATACCTAGTCTTACACTCTCCCTCAGTAATATTTATCTACTAGGAGAGAAAACAATAAATTGTAATAACACAGCATAATGTCATACACAAACATGCTTCCAGCTCAGAAACACTGAAATATGCAACCAACCGTAAATACGAATACTTGATGCAGTAAAATGAGTTAAGACTACCTACTTTATTTTCAATTTAAATAAACAGTCGACGTAAATGCAAGGAAATCTACGGTTGAAAGTGTGAAAATCTTAAATAGTTACATAACAAATACTCAACCCACCTATCGGAATAATTTTGTTGACAAGAAAAATACTTTGAAGGCAACTAGTACAATGGATACAAGGCAAGCATATTATTGTCATGCTTAAAAAACACTCAGATTGGTTTTTGATAAAATTGAGACTTTAGACTCACATTTGTCTTCTTTGTCGGGGGTCACAATGGGATCCTCTTCACGAACAGCCAAATTTTTCCGAATCCACGTGGTTTGCTCGAGGCACGCTCCCACGATAGTCGTGCAAGATTCAATGAGCTGGAAATGAAACAACCAGGTCAGTACTTGTATCAAGTAACCGCGTGACTAGAGGGGACTAATGAAATCTCGTAGCCAGAAATTAGTTAAATGTCGAGTTTTATGGAAAGACGGGAATGGGGGTTAGGGTAATATGGGCAGGGCAGTCTAAATTGAACTCTAGTAGGGACAGCTGCTTTTAACTAATGGGCCATGCATCAGGTGACGCCCATTTTTAATGGTGTTTTTCAACCACCTAGACTCAGGCTGACGCAGCAAAGTGGATAGACAAAATTATTTCTAGATTGGGTAGTGAGGTAGTGACTCATGAGATGCAGCACTGAAAATTATTATAAGTTGCTTCTTACAAATCCATAGGCAACATTAACTTTGAAAAACAACCAAGATAATAATACAGGGACAGTACTAAGCGGTAAATAAAGTACACCTCCCCACATAACCCAACATTTTAGTACTCTAGTTGGACTATTATGGGGAAGTTTGATGGGACAGTGAGAGGAAATGGACTGGGGTGGATCTGTGGAGTGAAATGCGGCCAGAATCTGGCAGTCATGTGACAGTGCGTGGTTGCAGAAGGGCGTGGCCTCCTTTCATTCACACCATCTGAGTGCTGTAGCTTTGGAGCACCCCCACTATCCCAATGTTTTGTCCCTTTCACTCGCGAGAGGGCCCCCCTCCACCAACTACACCTTTCTGGCCTTATCCTACGCACGACTGTCCCATTCGGCACCACGCATGATGACGGAAGGGGAAAGAGGTGGATGTCTGGTGCATCACCTCTTTGGTCCACGTCCCCACTATTACCCCATTTCCCCCTACCTTGACAGTGATTTCTTGCAGTTCCTTCAGATCCTTCTTGTCGGTAATGTGCGCTCGATGAACGAATTGACTGAGTGCCCCAATAAGTAAGAATTGCGCGGGTGGGCTCAAAGATGGCGCTTCTTTGAACAAATGGATGAGAGACGGCCAGCTATCCAGAAGACTCGGCGTTGGAACGTGTTGAGCATAGTTGACAAAAAGTTCTAAAGCACTCACTTCCACAGTAACAGCTGATTCCTAAAAAAAGCCAGTGAGGACTCATTGGTCATGATAATAGATTCAAAAATACTACAAAATTCCTTAGGATAATTCTTAGCAACTAAGACGAAGATCTCTGGCTCACCTGATTCAAAGCAGGTTGTTTGACAACTTGATGGAGGGTTTGGACGAGGACGTGGATAGGCATAGCCTTTATTCCAATCAAAAGTTGCACTAGAACTTTCTGATCTTCACTAGCTTCAGGAAGCACCTGAAATAGGAGCGATTCGTCAAGGACAGAAGAAGAAACTATTATTATTATCGTCAAAAATTATAAAGCGTCCTGGAATGAGGAGTTAATAATGATGTTTGGTGGGTGGATGGGTGTGTTCCACATGGGTGATGGATACTTGGAAATATTATCTCAATCTCATCTCAATATTTGGAAATATCATCTCAATATCTACTCTCGGATATCTTGAATACATGATTGTCATCTTCTTTATTATTATAATATTGTCAGAAGTGTGTCTGTTTGTTTGTGACTCAATTTCCTTCAGCGTGAAATCAGCCATCCTTAGTGGCGTTTATTGAATAAACACGTTTGTAAATAGGGAACGTTATTGCAATTTTACAACTTTGCACATTGAATTGGAACGAAATGCAAACCACTGAAAATCACTTTTTGTGACGAATGAGGAATGGACGATTTTTATAAAATTGTAGGTCTAACTGAGAGATTTCCAAAAAGGTGCAATATGATGGGCCGGAAATGAATGGAAGATGGCGAAAAAAGGAAAGGAAAAAGCGAGCATTTCTGGTATTTATTACCAGATTATTGCCTCCTCGCTCTCTTACGTGGGAACTGGAACTGTCACCGAGAGCGAGGGATCCAAGGATCCGAATGAGAAATCCCGAGGGGGAAGACCGGACCTCAGGAGTGGGGAGAGGGGAGGGATCCAAATGAGAAATCCTGAGGGGGAAGACCGGACCTCAGGAGTGGGGAGTTAAAACATTGATGGAAACTGTGTCCTGGACGCGCCTCGTGTCATCTCATATCATTTTCAGGGGCTGTAGTCTGGATGAGACAATCAGATACGATCAGATATATTCACAGGTTTGTTGTGGTACATAATGATCTGATAGGTACCTAATATCGATATCTGTCCTCTACCTCAATTATCATTATTTATGATGTTTATCATTTCATGATGTACATACCAATATACTATATATATTTCAGCTCTTGTAGGTACATAATGGAGTGCAAAAGGGTGCAGTGTAGGGGCTTTAGTGGAGCTGCACTGCCATAAGGCAATCAATATCAATAAAGCAGAGGCACAATATATCACATATGCACATAGATACCTACAATTCCGTGTTCGAGTAATAATTATGCACATATATCTATCAAAGATGACTCATTTAATATCTTTATGAGGGATACTAAGGTTTTCGAGGGCGCTGAATCCGATGGAATCCGATACCAGAAACATTTCTGTGAGTTGAGCCAATCAGATTTCATTAATCATGGAAAATATCGTTGAATTTTGGCATTAAAAACATTGTGTGTGTGTCAGTTGTAATACTTTCATTTAAAAAAAACATTCGTTTCCCAGTTTATTGACAGGCACATCGGCTGATGGTTATGATCACTGGTTACATCGTTGGAGTTAAAAATACTGATGATGTTGGTTAAATGATATCTCAACGACATTGTTTGAAACTTTGAAAAACTTCGTGGAATTTTCTCAAGCTTTGTTGAACCAATTATGATTACCTACGAAATTAGTTACTTTATCTCCTGTTCAAGGAAATCAGATCAGCTGGATGAGAATTAAGGCGAAATTCTTTCCTAGAGTGATGAAATTTGGTATTAGGCCCTCTGGTGAAACTTGAATGAGGTTTAGAGGAAATTGGATCAGCTGGATGAACATTAAACCTGGATGAAATTTGGTGAATTTTTATTATACTATAGAGTGGGACTTTCATGATCAGCATGTTCTTCCTAAGATAATGAAACGTGTGCAACGCTAGTTGAAATAATAAAAATACATGGGTATTCTCCATTGTCATACTAACAGTAACATAACATGTCATAGTAACAGAACACTTACAACGTTCGATAAAGAAGGAGTTGAGGGCTGTCGCCGCTCACGCCACACAACGGCCATGGCTGCCAGAAAACTGGACGCGTGCTGAACAGCCAGAGGACTGAGGAACTCAACGATTTTTTGCTTGACAACTAATGGACTCCCAACTTCACAATTCTCGCCTTCCCTGAAAGGTACATTAATAATATCTATATAATGTACGTACATTCGGAATTGAACATTCAACGGTCAACATTAAGCTAATTTTAAAAGGTACACAGTAAACACTTACCGATCTTTTCTATTGACTAGTGCATGCCATAAAATGGATATGCTTGCGATGACTCGAGGAAGGTGGCCAAGAACAGACTTTTTGGCAACTGCCTGAGCTTCCACACGTTCTCTGCTCTGCTCCTACAGGAAATAAGTATAAAATAAAGCCAAGGAAAATGTTTTTGGTTCAACAAAATGTCAATCAACTCTCCGAAAATCAACTACGAATATTTTAACCAATTTGATTGTAATCAACAAGCAAGTACCTACAGCTCCCAAAATAATTGTTATTATTTGCCAATAATTTGTTATAGTCCTACCGCAATGAGAAGTACTTAAACTGTAACAGCGGCTTATGGCGGAATCTGTAAAACTACAGCTAATTTTTCAAACCACCATCGAAAAGTGGGAAACTCGCGTAGGTTAGATCTGTAGATTCTGCAGACTTCTAGAGATGGCAGGATGGAAGTGGGATCCCAAAAAAATTAATAAATCAATATCATTTCCAAAATAATATTAAGTGAAACACGAGATACCTGGTTGACGGACCAGACCTACTATGCACAATTCAAATCCTGCATCAAGGAGATAGAGGAAGAAGCGCAGATTAGCCATTTTTACTTTCAGGGAAGAAAGTATTCACAGGGGAAAAGGGGGAAAATGAAAGTAGATAAGTTTGGACAGTGTTTCTGTACCCTCCTGCTCAACTCAAGTTTCTTCTCATTGCTATGGATAGTTTCTTCTCTGGACTATATATATGTAGATAGTTGTTAGCAGGGTCGGAGGAATTACTTACAGTTTGAGTAGGGGGAGGCATGAACAAATGCGTCAGGTTGTTGAAGACTTGTGTGTTGGACAGATCGTCTGCAGCCGAGTTGGACTGATTGAACGCAGCCGAAGTGTCCAGCAGACAGTAGTGACACATGATCGTCAATGCTTCCAGTTGCTTGATCCCATAGTCCGGAGGGAATCTGAAGGAGAAACAAGATGACTGAAATATTAGGTTTGCTCCACCATAGCAACTCTGAGGTTATAGCCCTTTAGTTGACTCAGAGCTCTTGTTGTGACGGAACGTTTTTGGGATTATCTTGAGGGATCTTTTGAGGGGGTATTTGGCAGTTTTGCTATTGAGAGGGCTTTCCACTGAGTGATTTGATAAAGATGGAAACTAACGGAGTAACAATTACCCACATACACCACTGGTTGTAAAATTTGCAAACATAGCAAAACTTGAGAATATTTGTATGCTTTTGCTCCGCATCACGGCAGATAAATTCATCGCAAAACCATGCTAAAATTATTAATTAGGGAACTATTGATATTCTAGTGCAATGCTTGGGAAGTTAGTGAACTTACGAAAGTGAACTGGAGGAGGAATAACATTCTGACAGGACTTCAATATTGTGGCAGATCTGTTTCAGAGCTGTAGTCACTACTTTACTGAGTGCACCGCCGAGGTAAGGAAGAGCGCAAGTAATGAGATCCGTCCACTGGCCGTGCGTGTGCCGTGCAGCTGGTTGCACGTCCAATGCCTTGTTTATCTTTAAAAAAAAAAATAGCAACATGATGAGTAGAAAATCTTGAGAAAGACATAGGTATACCTATTGTAACGTATATACTACTAAGGTTACCCATTACAATAGTCATAACTATGCATTTAGGATAAGCCTGTGGATTTAGGGTAGGTACTCACCCTGTTTTACTGAATGATTATTTTATAAACCATCGCCAACTTTAGTATGCACTCTTGTAATAGTCTATGACCTATACAAATAAATAATATATCCAACCTTAATATGATACAATCATACAAACAAGTCTACCAGGGGGTGTGGCACATTAGCTTCCTTGTATTCAAAGACTTAAACAAAAGTTCACGATGATGTGTTGATATTCTTTTCAAAACAGACACGACCAAGAATTTTTTTCTTCGTGACCCTGAGAATTCTGTTTGCGGAAATTTATTGTGCATGCGCAGAGACTGCTTATTGACTAGACTTGGCTGTTATTTTTAGGGGACTCTAGGGCACAATCCCTAAAAATGTCAACGAAATCGGATGATTTTCGTGATGACAAGGATTCGCCGATACACAAACAGACAGAAACAGAACAAAATTAGTTTAGGAAATTCTCAAAAATTGGAGTGGAAAGTCCTCTCATGTAAGTGAAAATAAAGCTGCTGCTATTTTTGGCAGACTTGGAAGCCATAAGTTGTCCCTGTATAGACCGGTACAGGGGAGCTTCCTCCTATTTTGAAAAAAGTATTTCCAAATTAAGTTCCTCAAGTCATCAATAACGATATTTTTCCTGGAAGAAAATCACTAAGCTGAGTTTTAGGTCAAGTGATTTGTATAAGGTATAACCTAATCCCATCTTCAGGAACAACATTTAAATATTCTACTTACGGACTGCAAAAAAAGAGGTTGGTGGGGTATCAAACGCCCATTCAAATATTTTAGCTCAGATGGTTCACTGTTTTTATCGACCGAATTTGGAGTCGCATCACCTTTATGTTTAATGATTTCATATTCTAAAATTATGAGTGACAGGAGTAATCTGGAACAGAAAATTACACACTGGTGAATTGTCATAAGTAAAAACTTACAGGTTGTGACATACCTACCACAATGTGGCGTAATATATATGTTGACAATGTTATTAAGTTATTGTTATAACTGGGAAATGAAAGTTAAGATATTGATCTCAAGTAAGCCAGAGAAAACAGGGAGTGGGTGTAGCACATAGCGTATCTAGAAAGAATGACTTGAGCAAGAATATCAAGCTCTAGTTAACCACATTGTCAATAGGTTTTTTTTCTTCAGGTATTTATCGTACATGTGCTCCTTGGAATCCATACGGAATCATCCAGAGGCCATCAACCCAAGTTTGAGCGGAATCTGGCCATTAAATCGTGGTAATTCGATGTTTGCGGAAATCCACCTTTGACCACGCGCAGATGCTGCAATTTACCCGACAGGACTGAAATTAGTTGGGGTGATTTTGAGGGTGAAGTCAAAACAGCGAACTTCGATTTTTGTTTTATTTTTGCTGAGCGCTTTGGACAATACATTTTAGGTCCTTTTTTGTTTTTGGTGTCAGAATTTCCAGCCATAAGACATTTTATGTCAAACAATGTTTTAATTAAAAAATAAAATGAAAGTTGATTTGAACGTGGAATTTGAGCAAGTACCAACCACAAAAATTTAAGTTAACCTACCTTCAAAAGACATATTTTGACTTACTTGCCTTCAAAATGAATGAATACAGTGCTTCGTTCCAGGTGTGTGTCATTTACAACAAACGCCTATTGATTAAAATTCAGAGGACAAATAAATACTTATCTAGGTTAAAAATGAAATCAATAACAATGAGAGTAAGCATAAACAATATACTTGAATGAAATGCTTAAATGAAATACTTGTTCAAGAAAGTAACTTCTAATGTTTCAAAAAAGTACTTACTAATATTTTTTAACTCCTGAATATGTATTGTACTCTTTTCTACGAAAATGTCCTCGTATGAGTTGTCCTCCTCGTAAAAGAAAATGTCCTACAAAGTCCTCGTTTTTCACATTAATTGTCCTCCCTTCACAAATAATCTTGAATTCTTTCATGTTGAAACTTTAATTTAATTCTGAATAGAACAAGAAAGTCTTTCTTTATTTTTATTTTGTCATCAGCTCCCTTTCAGGAACCATTTTTTATAGTTCTGAATGTCATTGAAGGTTCGAAACCAAAAGTTAATAATATTTATGTTTTGTTTTTCTTGCGTATCGATATCTATTCGATAAGTGTGGATATCGATTCTTTTCCTGTTGATAAATCGATATTTAAAATATCGGACCTCTAAGATATCGACACTTTCGCCTTCTATGCATATCTCTACAAGCAAATGGCACTGGGAAATAGATCCTTGATAAAGACCAAAATTAAGAAAACTAAATCGATAGGAAACAATGAGAGACCTTGTGTACATGGAGCCATCACAATCATAAATATATACCACCAAGATGTATGCGGTATTCGCCAAGCACCTAGCATGCTCGCCTATTTCCTAGTGGTGTGGAGGGAAGCTCAGTGTTCGCCAAATGCCGAATATTCGTGCTTGGGGATTCTCCTGCCAGTGTCAGTTTTTTCCCACTTCAAAAGTCTTTCTAAGATGAATCTTAAGAAGACGAAATCTTAAGAAGACGAATATTCGCCAAGTAGCGAGCATCTGCCCTGCTCCACACATGCGGGTAACATGGGGCTGATAGTCGGGGTATTTTTCTGTGGTTCACATCGTTCTCCCTCCACTTTCTAGTGTGATTCACA
>JAEMON010000007.1:3805277-3818440 GCA_030264115.1 Lygus lineolaris
ATAAAACAAAAATCGAATTTCGCCGATTCGACTTCACCCTCAAAATCACCTTATAGAAAGTACGGGCAAAAATACCAATCATGGAACTGACATTTATAGGGGACTATCAAGAGCACAACCTGCACAATCCCTAAAAATGTCATCGAAATCTGTGGAATACAAGCGTGGGGCAAGGGTTCGCGCACACACACAGACATGTAACCTAATTTGTTCAGTAAGGTTAAAACCTATAATCCGGGTGGAAATTTTGAATTTGGAGCAAAAAATTGCACCTCTCGGAAGGGAAATCAAAGCTTCCACTGTCTTTGATATACGACTCAGAAGAGATAGTCCAAGGATAAGAAACGCACTTGATTTGTTGCTTGAGCAAGGTTTCAGAATGTTGAGACATTCGTTCGCGGCTGTTGTCGAAGCCTTCGTTGAATTTAAGAACTTGGTGAGTGAAGATAGGACTGTTGTACTTCTGGTGATGAAGACTCGTGATCACAGTATGGAGGACAACTTTATACAGTTTTAGCCTGGAGAACAGGTCGCTGAGATAACAGGCGAGGCTTCGACTGCTCTCACGAATTATACGTATCAACTCGCTGCATAACAAAGTGAGTACTTCGGCACTGCTTATTTGAACCTGAAACGTTCAAAATTCATTAAATTCATGGCATTCCAAAAAGTATGAAGGGTGACTTGACCCGAGGAGTAAGAGAAGAGTATTGCAATCGTCTTGAGAAAAAAAGTTCCATTCATGCAGCATGAGTTGATGAGCGAATTTTCAAAGAATAATTTCAACCGATTTGGTGGGTGATTCTTATAGGAAATTTTACGCTGATTCCGAATATACCATACCCAATAGATGTTCCCATGTTCAAGATGGTAATTTAAACCAAAAACCTAAAAAACACGTTTTTATTGATTTTTTACTCAAATTTTCAAAATCTGACCCCTTGGAGTATTCCAAACAGTCTGGCCAACGAACTCATCCTTTATTTTGATGTTGACATTTTAATTTTTTCTGGATTTTTTATCTCGATTCCAGGGTCAGATATCGTCTGGAGTGACACACACACACGCGCATACATATAAGTGTTAAATTTCAGGAATCGTTTCAGAATGGTCTGAAACGGATTTCCACCAAGACAATTTTCACGAATTTGCATTACTAAAATTTTGAAGCCATTGCAACAGCTTCGTTTTTTTCGAAAATTCGTTAACAAACAAAAAACTCAATGCCGAGAGGCCTTCCTGGGCAGCGTAGTGTGGACGCAGCTTTGGCATTTTGTGCTCCTGAAATGTCGGTAATTTTTTTGGGAGTTCTGGACCACTGTCGATCCCACTATCGATTTACCAAGTTCCTAAATTAATACATTTCCCACTTAGGACCATACTTCGTTCCACTCACTGAGAGAAACTCACCTCTTTGTTTTCAACCACATCCTTATGAGCAAGTTTCAGCGTCTCGAGGTTTGGGTAGTAACTCCTCAAGTAATACAAGCAAACCATCATCATCACTTCAAGATACATAGAACTACGAATGCTCGTTTCTTCTAAATCTCCACTGAAGCCTCTTCCAAACAAAGATTTTTTGTGGCGAGCTAGCAATTTGAGGATGGGAGACCTAGAAAGAAAAATGAGTTCTGAGTTATCATCATCATTCAACTTTTCTAATCCATTATTATTGCTGGGGCTGGGAATATATTTTTTTTTTTCCGAAAGAGAGAACCACATTTTTTTTAATATTACCATTTTTGTGAATATCCACCACACAGTACAGGCTGTTTCGGTATCCTCTTTATAACAAAAAGCTAATTACCTCGATACGAGGCCAGTCGTGGAAGATGAAACGAGGAAGGCACGCGGTTGCTGGAGCAAGATGTTGCGAAGAGTCTCCAAACAATAGAGCGCGCCATCCGCGTCATATCTATTCCTGTAGAGCAGCATATGCGAGTGCAGTGTGTCCACGCCAGATGAATGCGAAGTGATAGTGGACTGATAATTCAGTTTACGCCCTCTATTCACTCTTCTGCCGGGTTCCCTTTCTTTTTTTGTCTGGTACTGAAAGTACATTAAGAATGTTTTTTAATGATTTGCAATGGATAATCTAATACAAAATAATGAATAAACCAAAATTTACTATCAATTTTCTCAGAAATTAATAAATTGGAAAGCAGGAACAGCGACTTGAAGCGAAGTTACATTTTTTATCAACTTTGACCTTACCACCTTTCGGGACCCAGTCAAATACGTATATCTACTTCATAAAAACATAAGATATAGGTAATACAATTATAAATACCTCTGATGAGTCATCAGAAAGTTGAGTGACTTTATTGAGGAGGTCATTCATGATGTCCTCTATGACTGACATGCTGTCCTGAGTCCCTGAACTGAAGTACTCGTCTGCAGCTGTAGACTCTTCAAGATCACTCCCATCTGCTTCCTTACTGGGGAACGTCCAACTCCGAATGACATCTCCACTGTCTAGAGAGGAAACCATGTGGGAAATACCATCACTAGAGAACGACCCCCGATTCAGTCTTGCAAATGGAAGCTCTCCGTCACTCACCCTCGTCAATATTGTGTCCGAAAGAGTCAGCAAATCAATGGATGAGATTTTCAAGGCTTCATTGACCCCAAAGGTCTTACGCTCCACCTCTTTTTCCAAATTTGGAAAAGAGCGGTTCCTAATGACACGATGGCCATCTGCTAAAGGTTCGGTTTTGACAGAGTCTTTCAGAGAAGCATCGTCTGTTTCTTCAAAGAACTCATCAAAATCCGTATTGATGGCAGAACTTACGGAAGAAAACGGATTCACATACAAAGAAATTGATTGGTTATTTTCTTTGTCTTTAGCAGGATCACTATTGTCATCTCGTTTATCAGTGATTAATTTTTGTCTATGCTGAACAGGGGGGCTGGCAATAGCAGTGGTGACAGCTGAGACGAATCGGTCGCTTTTGATCTTGGCATTTTCTTTTTTAGTGCCACCGTGGTAAGTGATGACACCATCTACTGAACTGACTGCTGTCACATTTCTGTTATCGGGCGTGGGAGAAAGGACCTGCTGAGGGCTTGTGGTATCTTCTGGACTCAGCCGGATGTGCAAGACACTCAGTCGAGCAGTTGATGGATCCAGAAGCATGAAAAGCAGAGGATCAAGTATCCTGTGAATGTCACCACGCTGCAGAGAATGTAACAACCACTCTTGAGCTTCGATTTTGAGACAGTTGCAACCAGGCAGTTTGAGATTATCCAACATCTTCAACATAGACCTGTATAAACAGGAAAATGGGTTAAAATGATAAAAGTCATCCAAGTGGTGAGACACATAGCGTCCTCATGAACAATAACATGATTATAGAGGGTGTCACCCGAGACAGGTGTTTTTCGATTGGCCGGTCGTCACTTTTATGAAATTTTGATCTTGGATTTTAAATTTACGTCGAAAATCATGGGGGTTACTGTTTGATGTTGTTTTCTAAATCGCTTCAAACGAAGGGTGGGGGAAATCTCATGGGAAACCATGTATAGGTTACTCTGCAAGCCAGAACCACATCCCTCAAATACCCATGTTTTCGCAACTTCAACGATTAGAGCAGTAGGTAGAAAGATTATTTTCTGTAGTTATTTTTACTTTACTTTAATCCGTGAACCAGTGACCAGTGAACTCTAAATGCGGAGAGTCCTATCGTTGACACCCATAATCTTGAAAAAAAAAGAAGAGAAAGATGAAGGGGAAGAAGCGCAAAGCAGCGGGAAGCACTCTCATTGGCTCTTCCCTGAATCATCTTATTCCTTCGGGGATGCTGAGACGCCAGTGTGTTATGGGGTTAAGACCACCAAAAGGTGCTGGACACTCTAGAAACAGCGTTTTTTTTAAATCAAATTTAAAAAATTTTAATTCATTCTTTCAAATTTCGGCAAGAACAGAGTAAATAGGCAAACTAAAAGGATTATAATATATATCATATATATTATGCTGATATATATACCAGCAGAAACTATTTCCAAAGTACTGATGGTTCTAATGGTAGCTGCCATCATTGTTAGTACACAAACATACATACATCTACAAAAAAATGGTAGATATACAACTACTCTCAAAATGTTAGTAATAAACTGATTTCTAACTTGTAAAATATATCGGAGACTCGAAGCGCATTCCCCTGTCGAGAGTTGATCTCTCGCCCAATGTGCCACAATGCAGCAAACTTCCTGAACGATTCCAATCTCCTCGAATCGTAGGAAGGCTTGTCAGATGGAGATTTAAGATACTGGCCAATACAGCTCTCAACAATTCCATTGTGAGGAAAGACGCTATGAAGCTGATGTAGGAGTTCAACGCTCTGAACTTTGTGTTCAGTCTCTCCCAGCTGCTGCCACAGCCAATGACTCATCACCTAGAATAGTTAAAAGTTGTAGCTAGCTAAAGATGGGCAGATGATACTGAAACAATTGTAATAGGTACCTAACATGCATTCGATTGAAGTATTGGTCTGCTGCATATTCATTCAATCCTTTTGTGTTTTATTAGATGGGACTCGGCCAATTAAACACCTTATGGCTTTAGGTGCATAGATATATTTTTAATCAGTTTCAAGAAACTGTGAACTGATTCATACCTATATATATGTATATTCATGTAAAACCATATTGGCTGAATCTAGACTATGAAACCACGAAACCTAACATTCAACAATCTAATAATTTCCAGTCAATGATGGCTGAAATGGAGTGTTAGCGATTGAACAAATTTTCATAAGCTTCAATCATGATTCATTTCGATTGAGACGAATACTCACTTGAAAGATGAACGTATTCTTCTCCATGTACTTCAAATGAACGGGAGTCAGAAGGGGAACAATGAGAACCGAGGTGGCACCATCATCAGAGGTGGAGTTGTTCGCCAATGTTTGAGCAGTCGTACATAGAGTCACAAGATCTAATAAAGCATTGATAGACACGATCTGCAGGTGTCCCGAACTGTTGAACCAGCATGTGCAGGTCATCAATGTTCGCAGCCACTCGGGGAGAGATTCGATAATAGCGTCTCCTCTGCCTGAAAAATTGACGACATTTTCCTGCTTATAAGGACGGAATACCTCCAATATTGTTTGAAGGCCATTTAAAAGTAGAGCTACGATTAAGAAAGCAATTTCATGTTAATATTATAAAGTATGCTTTTATGATACAAGCTGGCTGTACGTTATTCAGAGCATTAAGTAGTAGCGATCTATTGGCTGTTATTGGAACTGTTTAGCCTGATGTCAAAAACGGCGAAATCCCGCTGTTCCCACCTTTTGGCAAACGCCAGTCGAATTTACGACGGTCTTTTCAATCAATTTTCTCGTTATGGCCGACAATCCGGATTTATCCACCACTCCCCCAACAAAAATACCCTAAAAAGAATATAAATTATACAGATGTTTTGTTAAGACAAATAAAGAAAACAACCATTCCAGGTTGGATTTTCGCCCGTCTGCCGCTTTTGGGAGCTGAAGAGTCATCAGCTGTCCTCCAAAGGAAGGATAAGAATTTGTTCTAATGATTTCGCTTTTGGCTACTCAATGCCTTTCCCACTTGAGTGGGGAGAGAACGCCGACGGTTGACGTCAAAATACTGAGATGTGTGGTCCCAGCCCACAGGCGGTCAACCATCCAATTACTAACCATGCCACTGATTTTTTAACTCTCACTCACAAGGACCGGTTTATTCCACCAGATAAGGCCGTCGACTACTTGGATGATAACCCACTTGTCTTGAAGGGGGAGGAAGTATAAATTCCAACAGATAACCAAACCTGAACAACGCACGAGTTAACCAGCTAGTTTATAAAATTTATGGATGAGAAACTTACTGAAGCCGCTCTCAGACTCCAAAACACTTTGAGGAATAGGGGACCTGAAGAAAGTCTTGAGCGTGGACAAGTCGACAAGTAAGCGAGATGCAATTTTCATCGGATCCACCCATTCCTGTCCAGACGGGTTGCTCCAAGATGGTTCCTTCTCATCGGGGGAACCATTTCTGGAGCAATGGAGTACGTCATCTAGGAGATTGTCAAACTGTTTGGATCTCTCTTCACTGTTTTTGTTGGAAGACACTTTGAGGTTTTCTAGGAGGAATTCAACTTGGCGAAGCTCTCCAACCCTTTGGCGTACAGTGTACATAAATGTGACGTAGAACTTCTCATATTGGCGCATGCATTGCTCTGGGAGAGAATCAGATTTTTCTGAAGGGAGTTCGACATCGTCGTGGGGAAGCTCGGATTTGTCGTCTATCGAAGAACTGTCCGTATTTTGATTGAAATCCGACGAAACAGAGTCGTTCTGGTTGTACGACACGGAATTGACTATCGATGAGTCTGATGGGTCAGTATCCGAAATATCATCACCGATGTTGCGATGTCCGACGATGACTGGCTGGACACGAGTGAGGATTTTGGCGCACAGCTTAAGTCCCTTGACGATTTGCATAGACGTGAGCTCATTGCAGTGATCAGCCAGGAGAGTTACCACTTGGAGGAACAGCCCTGGTAAGTGTTTGCTGGGGGTGTCAGCCGAGGTATCAAAGGTAGAAACTTTATCCAACAAGAACTCCGTTAAGGTGCAGATCTGAAAACCATTAAAGAACATAGATTAATAGATGAAGGATGGTTTTAGGTGTAGATTACACTATTCTAACTACGAGCAAAACAGAATTGGAACATAGTCAACTCGTATCCCTTGATGCGTTACAAACATCTGTAGCAGGATGTCCACCTTTTGTTTCAAGTTTACGGTTGATGTTTTTTTAAACGTTTAACAAACATGTTAAATGTTTTATAGGTACATTTTATAGCGCCCAAAACATCTTCTTTTATTAAAGAATTTCTCCTATTTATGACCGAGTTCAAAAAGAGAGGAAGATCTCTCAGTTCAGTGTCACAAAGTTCAACCTTATCTTACCTACACAATAAGATTATGATTATTTGGGCCGCATTTCTGTATCTCTTGATCGATCCACCTAATTATTTTTGCACCTTATACAGATTTTACTACAGTTAAAAGTTCAGAAAAAAGGAAAAAGAAATGTATGATCCCCAAAGAATATAAAATTTAGCAGTTTCCCTATAATTTTTTATTTTACCCCCTAATTGTTGTTCAATTGGCTTCAAAAAGCATCCAATCATACAATATCAAGAATTTGAGAAGGCGATTCACTACTGTGTTGTTGGCAACTGTCTAGCATTTGTAAGAACGTGATCGTGAATCGCCTAACAAAATTGAAGACGTTATTCACTACGCAAAGCATACTCTGATATTTTGACCTTGGGAAATAATAGATAGTGAAACTACTAAATTCACTAACCTTTAAGGTCAAAAAATTGAGAGAACACACCTGGAATATAACTTTCGTACATTTACTACGAGATGTTTTCTTATAGGAGCATAGTTTTAGGTGTTTTGACCCCGAAAAAATCTAACGTCTGCCAAGTTGGGTTAGGTGGGGTTATAGCTTCCTAACTTTTGTAACATGGACGTATAAAATCAGTTAAGTGAACATTTCACCAAAATTGGTCTAGTAGTTCCAGAGTTATGCTTAAGATAACTAATTCCAAGTTTGCGCATGCGCAGTAAATATTACTGATCCAATTGTGACGAAATTCATAGGCAATCGTCATCCCCCAACTACCCTCCGAATTTGACCGAAATGGGTCCATTAGTAACTGACAAACCGTAGTTTCGGCATATTCTTGTTTGCGCTACAACTGGTCTGACTGCGATGAAATTAGTAGGGGACCGTCTGGCCCCCGCAAAATCTCTGAAAATGTCATCAAATTCGGACTGTAAGTTGGTAATTTGCCAGGGACAAAGAATTGACCACAGACAGATAAGGAACCAAAATTGTTCAAAAAGCTTTGAAACGGTCAAAGTAGGTATTTAAATTAAATTTTAGATTTAGGAGGACTACTTTTTTATTTTGCTTTTTGCACGAATCCATAGTTTCCTATTCTACCTTTAGTACTTAGTGAGGAAGCAAAACGTCAAAAATATCGGTTATTTGCCGAAGTCCATTTAGGGACCCTTAATATTATGGTACATTCGTAATCAGCGTGAAATTTCCTAAAATATCTCAAATTCGTTTGGTACGGTTCGGAAGCATGACTGTGTATCCGTACCTACCATTGATACTGGGTTAAAAATAAAAATTGGAGCTCGGGCAATGTAAAATGTTGAAGAATAATTGCTTACTTCAACCACACCAGGGTCCCCACTAGCAACTCTTCTCACTGGGTTTTCGATGTCCAAATTAGTCGACTGGTGATTAGCACAAGCCTTTGAGAACAGCTGGCCGATGTAGTTCCAAAGGAATTTCGGCTCGATTGTTCCGAAAAGACGGTTTGCCTCTTCCAAAATTTCGGTCGTGTCAACTTTTGGATCAGCGTTGCAAGTCAGGTACAATAATCTGATACAAAGACAGCCATTATAACACCCTAAGGGCATGTACTACATATACTAACTAAATGGAGGAAGTTAATTGGGGAGAGGAGTAGAGAGGTATGCCTTGAAGAGAAATTCTTTAGTTTTCCTTCAAAGTACCAACTAGTTGAGTGGAGCTCAGAATAAATCTGACCTAGTTAGTAGGTGCGATTGTTGCCTAATTATTAATGACGAAAAAAAGTAGGTAGATACTCAGGAATCATCAGGTCATGAAATGATGATGGATGAGTCATCCTTACGGTCTCGGATTCTTCTGTATCCATACAAAATCCAAGGTTTTTGGCCTGTAGGTGACAACACCCCCCCCCTCTCAAAGAACAGTTGATTAGTGACGGATAAAAACCTGAGTACTCACATTTTTCATTGAGTGATTATTACCTACTTAACCACTGCTTATATTAACGAGTTCGAATGTTTTCCGAGGTCCACTCAACGACTTTTTTCAAGGAAAACTAGAAAGTATTTATTTTAAAGATATGACGCATTCCCCATTCTGTCACTGCAAGATTAACTGGAGGGGAACTGGGGAGAAAAGACCGCTCACATCATTCAATTACTAAACCAATAATAACATTTTTAATGAAATTTTCCAATAAAAAACGAATTAGTGCTTACCGAAAATATTCAAACAAAATGTCATCCAAAATGGCAGGACCCACACCATCTTTGTCAAGAAGGGAAATCAGAAGTTTATACGGCTTCAAATCAAAAGGCCGCACACCAATGGAGTTATCTAAAATTATCTTGAGTGCCTGCGAAATTTACATTCATGATGTAATATAATTCACTATGTATTCTGAACAACAATCATTTAAGATTCTTGTTCGAAGAGATTTAATATGATCATTAATGTGATTGCACCTTCACGAGCATATTCTTCGAGAAAACTTCAAAATATGTAAGCGGTTTGCTCTCAGCTTTCGCTTTGATGAGTTGAGGATAATGCGCCAGCATGGTCATATTGACCTCACTTCCCAACAGCCACGCGTACATTCGCCTGAAACCACGAATAAAGAAATAAAGTTCACCATTGTGTTGATAGGTCTATTTCTAAACTGACAAACATAAAATACGATCAAGAATTTTGTACTCATGATGACGTTTTTTCACGTACATACTTGCGTCAGGGATTACGATGATGTAATGGAATTAATGGAGAATCATCCAAACTAGGTACCCTAAAAGTTTGAGTAGATTGGGCAATTAGACCGAGAAATCAAGGTTTATGAAAGTTCAAATGTTGTTATTGATCCAATAGAGCCTTACGCGCACAATCCCTGGAAATTTCATCAAAATCGGATGAAAACTGTCGATGAAGGGTTCGAGGACAAACATACAGCCAGACAGACACGGAACCATTTTTTTCTCCAGAAAGATCTAAAACGTAATGCGAGTGCAAATTTTGATTTCTGGAGAAAAAAAAAATTGTTTTCGCCTCACAACAGTGAAAACAAAGCCTTTGACAGAAGCAAAAGCATTAATTATTAGCGGTGGAATTGTTAAAATATAAAACTGTGTGTCACCTATTCAACGATTGGTCTCTCCTCAAAATGGTGGATAGCGCAGCAGTGACAAGCCGAATCATGTCGTCAGTGGTGAGATGGCTGTTGTACAACGGGAAACCAAGAATCAGCAAATCCAGAGCACACCGTTGCACGAGGACTTTCGAGTCTTGAACGCAAGCTATGAGACCACAAACCTACAGGAACAACAAATCAAAAGTTCAAGAACTTAGGTTAGTTATAAATGGTAAAAATTAACAGCGACTTGATCACTAGAGTTATTAAAATTGAAAGAGAATCAACAACTGTACTTATATGTGTACTCTTAAGAACCTACCTATTAATTTATGAAAGTAGAGAAAAAACGTAGTTTTAAGCTGGACAAAGGACAAAGGATAGTATTGACAAGTGAATTGCCATAAAAAGGTAAAACGCCTTAGGTAAGTATCTAAAAACTTCCCCAAAACATTCCAAGTTTAGATACGCCTTCTTACTGATCTGGTTGTTGGTAGGGTAATTACTTCCGTTCTACGCCGTTTTTGTATAATCACAATATATATTTCAGCTATTACGCCATCATCAGGTTTAGATTACTCCTCAAGACATCACCCAACCTTTCACAACTTGTTCCCTACCTAATCTTACCTTGTTTGGTTTTGAATTTGTGTGTAGGTTGTCAGTTTGTCGGTTTTTTGGATGTCAAAAGCTAGTCAGTTTCAGATTGTACCTAGTCAAAGGTGGTGGTGAACTTTTTTTATTTTATTTTTTTTTAGTTGTGAAAGCGTGTGATGTCTTGAGGGGTAATCCTGATGATGGCCATAGCTGAAATATATATTGTTATTATACAATAATGGCGTAGAACTGAAGTAATTACCCTTCCAAAAACCAGATCAATATGGAGTTCTACGAACTGAACAAGAACACACTCAACAAAATTCGCCATCTTGCGCTTTAAAAATGTAGAAAGGCGTTTTGAAACAATTCACCACAGTATTCTTCGGATTTGTTACAAAGCAAAACACCTTTACCCAGACTTTCAAGGGAAGGCACTTAAAAAAGCCAATAAAACGCCTTACGAACATTTTTTCCCCCTGTTAAGAACAATATTTATTTCAAACAACTGCTAAATGGTAATTTTGGTGAAATCGTTTATGTACCTTACCTAATTTTGGTGACTTTTTCTTTACCATCTACGTAATCAGTAAGCATCGATTAATCGTGGTGCGAATACGATTAGAATTATTTATAACTGAGGTGAAGCCAGGAAGAGGTAACTGCGCAGGAATTTCAAAAAAAGGATATGATTTGGTGAGATAAGGCATCGTACTTGGGAGCTTGGCTAGTGCAATGGGCAACTATTGTGTGCATGAGAAATACCTAATTGGCAGTAGATATTACATCATCTCTCCCAACACGTTAGAACAATTGATAAGTTCAGGAAAAAGTTACAATTGAATAGAATAAATTAACTGAAGAATTTGACGATTGAAGTGATAATAAGCATGACTCTATCACACTACATTATTTTTGCATTTACATGATCGTTAATATACTTTTCAGAAAAAAATAAGTTGTTCACAAAAATCATGGTAATTACCCAATCAAAAGACTGTGATAATTTAGTTTACCCAGCGTACATTCGAGGTACGTTCATTCCAATTCACATAACCTAAAACATCATAACCTATCTCAAAACCTTAAAAAATATATTACCATAGTTTCAATATCATTCCCCATGATGTGTGGCTGATCTTCCATAGAATGTTTTTTGTCAAAGTGAGACAAAACGAAGAGGGTAGCGGGATTCCGAACGTTGGAATTGGAAGCGATACAATCCCAAATACAACCGTAGAAATGGGTAGGACCGACACCTTCACATACAGTCTCAAGAAGTTGGTTCGTCCTGCAAATAGTTAACATAGCATCGTATTAGTATCGTGCATAGGTATGGTATCCTACCTATAAGATGTGTAGTAAGGTTTGATATAGGATGTGTTGCTGTAAAAAATTATGTATGGATTTTCGGAGAATTTTCATTGTAGAAAATCGGAAAGTTAGGAAATAGTTCACATGATATCCACTACAGGTTGGATTTTCGTCCGTCTGCCACTCATGGCCTTGCGGAAATCATCTGTTATCATCGGAATTTGTCCAGATGATTTCGCTCTTGGCTACACATTGCCTCGCTCTCTTGAGTTGAGAGATGTTTTCCAGCAACTTTTTCAAGAGGATGAATGTTGAGGGCGCCAAAAAGGATGGTTATTGTAAACAAACAAGTACTTAATATATGATAATTTCTGATGCCAGAAATTTTTGTTCACCAACATGGCCGAAATCAGGCAACTTTTGCTACTAGTACGCCTACGCCATCACCCTGTCAGAGAAACCCCATAAGTTCTAAAGCCACTCTTTATGAGTGAATGTGTTGGAGGAAGGATACTACCTACCACAACGTAGTAATTGTTTTACCCCGACAGAGTTCGCGAAATGAACGGCGGCGGCTGGACAGTGTGTTGGTGGGCGTCTACCTTCTAATTAGTGAAAACGTGTGTCCGCTTCCAAAATTGACTGTGTTGTGTTCTCTCGACTCGATCTCGAATGGATAAAGTTTTATACTTTTTATAAATTGGTGATATTTCAAACACTCTAAAAACCATAAATCCTATACAATGAACAAGATTTGGCGAGCTCACCTGGCGAAATGATCGGAACTCTCTTCGAAACCTGGAAGAACTCCGCTGAGGAACCCTGGAAGTGCTGGGCGGAGGCGGTGGCCCAGCGGAACAAAATGTGTTTCGTAAATAACCAGCAAGTCGGGCCTCACTTTCATGGCACAGTAACCGAACAGGGGGAAGAGGCCTGTGAAAACAAACTTACGTTACAGAAAAATTCTCGTCAATAAAGTATTTCAATGGGCTACTGGAAATGAACCTTTTATTTTAAATTAGTTGCAACTTCAAACCATCTCATGCTGAGCTCGTCCATTGCTCCAATCTCTCCCTCATGTGGAATGACAGAATCATACAGCTGCAGCTGGAATCTTGTCAAACCACAATCTAGCGTGAGGTTGAAACATTGTCTACTAAGAGTCGACAGTCGAGGCTGCAGATGGAACCTTGTCAAACTAAGGCTATGACTGCACAGTTAGGTTGAACAGTTGTTTTTTAAATGGGGTCTGCGCATGATT
>JAEMON010000007.1:3853440-3864162 GCA_030264115.1 Lygus lineolaris
CGCAGACCCCATTCTAAAGATTTTCCTGAACATTGATTTTATTAGGTATCTATCTACTATAGTCGAAATTATTTTATTTTTCCTCACTATTCTGCATAGGTACCTTCTAAAAATAGTAGTATGTGACTAGTTAGGTACTTTCATTCGTCTTGAAGATAAGTAGGGATCTGATGTATCTAGGTTATATGAATATAAGAAAAATACGGTGCAAGGTGCGAGAGAACTAAGTTTCTGCGTAACTGCAGGAAGCCAGTGTTACCTACCCCATAGAAGGGACTATTTAAATGGTTTCGGGGGAAATTCACCATTACGTCCTCTCCTATGATGAGTGAGGGAGGGCATGACAAGAGTGACTGGGGCATGTGAATTAAGTCCTGTTAGGTTGGCACCCATTTGAGGGCCGTTAGTTGGCAAAAGGGGGAGATTCCATGCACAAACTAATTTCTCTCTCACTACAGTGTTGATGCTGTTGGTTTAAAATACAACTAGGTAGGTAAAGACATAATTTGAAAAATGTTGTCTGCATGTTAATTGAGGAATCATGGTTTTATTAAAAACCGACTGACATGATTAACGTGTAGGCAAGAAGAGCCAGATGTGTACAGTTTTTTTTTTTTAATTTTATTTTAAGAATACTACAGTAGGTCATGTCTGTGAACAATAAATTGTATGGAGTTAATAAAATTGTACAAAAGAAAATTCATTGTCGTGTTTTAACGTTTTACCTGGCTACCTAAGTTATCGACTTACTTACACCTGCAGCTATAACCACCTGATTACTCCTTAATTACCCAATCAAAATACGCAACCATCTTATTTTTTTCATTCCTACCTAGGCATCATTTTCTAGTACCTACCTGTATACCTACTGGGTAGACTTGAGTTTCGTAGGTACCTACCTACCTACTAAACATTAATTTGTGATCTTAAGTGTCACTATTCATTTTTTTCGGCCATATCTAATTGAGGCAAAGTGGGTTAAAAGAAATATGAAAACGGTTTTTGCTTGTTTGGTATTTTTAATTTAACTGGGTAGGTAGGTACTTTAAATTCAACAAATTTTAGATCATTTTTAGGAATAGAGCATTCCACCATTGTTACAAAAAGGTGATAATTAATTGAAAAACTATTTACTTACCATTTTCATTTTTTATTATAGTTAGGTACCTACCTATAATAATTTATTATGCTTTCATAATGAAGTGCATACCTATTATTTATTATGACAATTGATTCAGCAAAACTATGATTTTCTGGGTTTTTAAATTGACACGAAATCATTCTTTTGGAGAATAGCAAGAAATTTTCAAGGAAAAGAGAAGCTAGAATGTTGGTAAATAATTTGTTGTTTACTTACTGAAATGAGCGGAGGAATCAGACGAGGGAAAATTTTCCCAGCCTCCAATAAAATAAGAAAAATAAACTTAAGCTGATAACTATAGTTCCAAACCCCCGAGAAGAATGCGCAGCAGGAGGATACTACCGGAGCGGCTGAGCTGTTATAGTAAATCCATATTTGCATTCCTTATTTACAGAATACTGGAACCTACAACATACCCATATATATATTCATTGTATATACTAGGTAATATTGGTAGTAACTCTAGAAAGAGGGTTTCCCGTCTAATTCAAAAATTGTGTTTTTTCTTCCAAATTTTGGCAAAAAATCGTAGGTACTTGAATAGCCATGCTACAAGTATTTTATCAGCAGCAGCGATTTTTAAAGTAGGGGAGAGCGGGGTACATATTATGACCATTTTTTAATGTATTGATCATGTCATTGTACTACGGTAGCTTCGAGAATGGGTACGACTATTGCAGCTGGTTTCGGTAGCTGCGACATCGAACCCAGTTTAAATGTGCACAAAATTTAAAAAAAGAATTCGAACATTTGAATTTTGCGGCAGCCTACATTCTTTCATCTCTGTCACGTTACCCAACCTGCACCCGCTCCGTCTCAACCCCTCTTCGTCCTGGAGTATCCTGTTCTGTGCTCTTCGTCCCGTCCGCCAGTGGTATTTTGGTTCTCAAAGTATAAGATTTTTCGTCCGGTTTTTTGACCTTTTTATTCAATTTAAACATTATTGTGGTTTTTTTTTGTGAACAATAGGTTTTAATCATGTTTCTTGTTTAAAACTCCAGTTTTCACTTGAGCTTATTACGTATATATGCACTATTATGCTACCACTTCACACTCAGAATCCTTTTTTCCCCCCTTTTTTTTAAAGGCGTGAGAAAAACCTTTAAATAACATGCCAAAATGTGGCCTCAAATCGTCATTTGTGCCCCACTTCCTCACAACAACTAAGTAATAAAATAAGAAAAGTGAGGAGTTGAAAATCATGTTTTTAGTCAACAGGAGAGCAACTTTGATGGCAACAAAAGTAATAGGAAAAATGGAAAAAGTTGCTAACCATGATGCTCCTTCAGCCCCGCAGCAACAAACTTGCAGTAAAAACAGCAGGTTATTCCAGCTGACGACGGCTCGTTTTCCTCCAAAACGTCCTTTACACTGCCTTCACAATATCACATTAGGAATTAACGCCTAAATTCAAAAATAACGAATCTCATGGTGGTCATAACTACTGTCTCTCTGTCATATATGCCCCGCTCTCCCCTACTATACATACCTAATTGATGTTTTTCGTCTTCCCTTTTAAAAAATTCAAGTTTCTTGCATCAACACCTACGGATATTGGATATAAAGGAACAGAACCCACCAAGACTCCCCCATGATGAGGTAATTTCAGGGAGGACAAAGTGGAGAAAAGAGTAACAATATTTTATTTGAACAAAATCGCATACCTACGATATCTACAACAATGGCAAAATCGAACGAATAATTTCATTTAACAAGTCAGAACGGCTGTGCAGAATACGAGTAATTTAGGTGTACAAATTCGATGGAACACGTAGTAAACAGCCAAGGTTGCACCAATGGCAATATTGGCCAGTGCAACAGTGAAGTGATGCTCAAATTGAGGTAGATACGAGTGACGACACACATCTTGAAAACTTATCATAACTGAAACTAGAGAAAACTAACAGCAGGTGGGATTAAGACGAAAGAGAATTATCATCAACATAATAAAAATTAGGCTCTTTACAATGTCAAGTAGGCGTAATACAAATATATTTATCGATTCTTTTCGTCAGTCTGAGTTCTAACAATACCTTTTGTGAGATTTTCTGAGTAATTGACACCATTTTACCTGAAAAAGCCCTCGCAATTCCTTTTCTGTGATAATGGCACATTTTGGTGAAATATATCATTCAATAAAAATCTAGACGATATAAAGAGTAACAAAAGCATTAGAGGAAAAAGTTGAGGAGTCAGGTCGGCACGCAAGGAATCAGTCATCAGTGTAAATGGTGAAAGGTGCAGTCTTGACCGGTTTGGGTATTTTGGGTCGGGAGATGATGCTGTGTGGAGTATCAGTGGGGCCAGGCTTGGAAGTGGATGGAGTGGCCATGGAGCTGAGACTGAGGCCAGCGGGAGTGTTGGGGATTGCATACACGCCATCTTCGTTCGACTGGACAGGCGCTGGAGTGTTGGAACGTGCGTTGGAAGGCGCGGTTGGTTCACGACTCGCGCGACAGTTATCTGTATTGTCCGCCTCTCTGGAAGGTGGAGATTCCATGATGGGATACATGATGCGGTTACATGCGGGCGTTTTAGCTTCAAGAGTGAGTTCTTCGAGACGAAGGGGCGTCATGGGTGCTGGACTCATCAATGAACACTTCGCGGGAGTTGAGAAGGTCTTGTTTGTTTTGATAGGGGTTGCATCGAGCAGACCTTTGAAAAAGAAGTTCGTCATCAAGTTTTTTAAATCGAAATAATCTACAGAGGGGGAACTAGATTCCCGTGTAAGTGCGATACTAAACATTTGGTGCGAGGCTTCACACAACATTCCTCATCCTTAAAAACCCCCAAAAATGGATATTTATGTAGGTTTTAACGCCGAATTCGGCCTTCAGGGTATATTCGTGGAGATGAGTTGTACAGGAAGTTGTTTTTTACTTGGTAAAAGAGTAAACCCTGTGAATGTTACCAAAATCCTTAAAAATATTTTGGGCTGAAAGCTCAAAAATGTGCTAAAAACGACGTTTTTCCACCTATTTCGCTTAGTTTCTAAAGGTCACATCACATGAGCATTTTTCCAGATATTTGTGTTTTTCCGCTTTTTCTTATTCCCGAACAAGGAGTGGAACAAGGGCACGAGAGGTGTCCAGACATTTGGTTTTCTGCCTATTAAAATGCTTTCCTTTCGCCTTTCTAGTGGGCTGAGGCATGTAAAAATAACGATGAAAGGACATCATGAAAAATTGTAATACACTTAAGTAAAATATAAATGTCATTTAAAATTCAAAACGTTTGCAATTTCAAGAGATCAAGGTTGGAACAGCAGTGGAGAAAAGGAAAAGGGAGGGGGTGAGGAGGAGGTAGAATATTGGAATTTATAATGAAAAGAAAATGTAGACTATGGATAGGAAAAAAGGAAGCCTATTCACGGTTGAAATACTGCACAAACCGCCCCCAGAAGGACCACATATTAGGAAGAGCTAGGGCCTTGAAAGTTAAGGCTGAGAAGAGTTTTGATTGGTCGACCTTCGTGACATAGTTACAGACAGAGACCAGAGAGCGCAGCAGCAGTGCACTCTCCACGTCCACCGCCAAGAGTCAGAGTAGCCATGTTTAGAGAACAGTAAAGTAATAGCAAAACTAAAGCATTACCAACGCAGCAAGTGGTTTTCAGCATTGTAAAATGGATATTTTGATATTGAAATGAATAACCGTGACTCAAAATAGTGGGATAAATCGGAAAACACAGGCGACAGCATCATGACTTGGCAAGATGAATAATGTCAAGTGGCTTAAATTTCACTAATAATGGAGAGAGACAAATCCATTTATTCAACAAAACTTTATCAAACAATAAAACAAACATACATCTTCAACAAATAATGGATGATTTATAATTATTTTTCCTCGGATATTTCACCATCAATGGTTATTTTATTACCCTGAATAAACTCGATTTTGATAGGGATCGTTGGCATGCGAGTCGAGGGCCCTTCTATTACCCACAGAATTCACATGTCAAAGTGGCTCAAACAGTTAGTGCGTGGCTGATTCCCAGCTGTCAAGCTCGTGACTCGAATTCAAATCCAGGCGGAGCCAGGAAATTTTTTCATGCAGTTGCGTGCTTCCTTAGTTGGCACTTGGAACCACCATCGCATGGGCACTGAAACGCCTGCCTGCCACAGTGTTGGGCAAACGCCATTTTGCAACTACTTTTGTTTTTGGTTGTAAATCAGGTTCTAACCACTCAATTCCCATGTTCAACCATACCGTTGGAACTGCCTGAGTCTCTAGAATAGAATATATCCAACGGGATTAATAATTAAATAATAACATATGTAATTAGAGTGAATAATTACTCTCCAATTTATTATGTAATTGGTACCTTTTCCCAGTATTTTTAGCCCTAGTTTCATGTGTTGGTGAATAATAGGGTTGGTGAAGTATCTACCTATTTCTCAGCATTTTTGTTTTGTTGTCGGGAGATACACTGCTCTTTCCCACAGACCCCCCAGGCTCAACCCCCAATTTTCTTTTATTGGTTGGAGCGGGCGGCTTTCGCCTGTTAACAACATCATTCCATGGCTGAACATTGGCAGGCGTATTCACAACGTTAGTGTCTACAATAGCTGGATCTGTGACAGACAGTTGATCATCATCAACAACAACACTATCCACAACACACATACGGGCTTACATACACTTTCCAAAACGTGGAGAAAATTGATCAGATGTCGATTAGGACCATTCTAAAGTGGTGTTTCAGAAATTGGGTTTTCTGCTGATCGCAATACTTTCCTTCCACCTTTCAGGGGGGCCGAGGAAAGTAAAAACTATTTTAAAACACGTAGCAACTACTAACTTTTTAAAAACACATCACACAATCAGCAATAAACAGATAACATCGACGAAAGGGTCCCTCGGTCCGATCTGACAACGCCACACACGGCCCAACATTGCATAATGGTAGTGAGGGGGGACCCGGCGGCAGGGCTGTCGGGTGGTTCAGAGATTATCCGACAAGGCCTGCAGGGTCCGACATGGCCTGACCACAGACATGACCTGACATGACCGCACGGCAAGGAGTGGGGCACGTTTTTGGCGCACCCACTCCTGATGGTCAGGACGTGAGTGGGCACCTCAAGACGGGGCTCACCTACGTGTTTCTAACCAGTTCTGAATTGTTTTTGACAATGTGATTGTGAATCGTGTTATGCGGATTTATCCAATAGTCAACGATGAGAGGATCGTAGTTCAATGATGTTTCCTCCTCTTTCTACAACATTCTAACAACACAATGTTTACGAATCTTCCTTCAACAGCGCATGGCTGGCAATCCAAGGTGTTATTGAGCAGTTGGATGGAGGATCAGTGCAAGATGAACCAAGACCCGGACAAGTAGTGAAAGGATGTAATCTTTCAAACCGAAATTGAAAATTATGACCATTTGAAAGTGATGGACCAGACAACCAGATCTCTCAAGACACCTTTTATCTACATTTGATTAATGGGGTTAAAAAATTATGCAGGCAGTCAAATATCTTACCAGATTTGGCTTGCCCCATTTTCTTGCAGAGATATGCCCACCTGAGTTCTTCAAAACAAAATTCTCTCCCACCAGCAAATGCCTGTAAAAATGGCAATAAAATGTAAGAAAATCAGATTACAATGTTCAGCTCTAGTTTGGCTGAGAGGAATACTTTTCTAGAGTGTATCGGTCCTTGGAAATTGAAACCTGAGCGTGCATAGAAACTGGTGTCTCTAAACTTTTCCTCTCTATTCAGATATTATGGTGAATATGGTTTTTCGGAACGTTACTAAGGTTGTTACTTATGGTGTCGTGTGGTGTGTTACCGTTTTGTATGACACACAAAAAACAGACGGTAGACCTACGGTTCTAGAGTCAGATTATTTAATAATGATTAATTTAACGCCATTCAACTCCGAAGCGTAACAACGAACATTTCATCTTAACATCAAATACAAACAAACACAACCACCTGGTTTCCCTAACACTCAAAGCCGCTCCGTAACGCTTTTTTATGTCGCGAAAAGAATTAAAACCGTCCTGTTAATCATCATTAAATGATAAAAATATTCTAATGTTCCATTGAAGCAAATTAAACCTTTTTCCAATTCCAATAACTCCTTATCCTAATGAAATCATACAGTGTAGTCGGTTTTTCTCAAAACAAGTTTCCTTCAAACATCCAAAAACTTTATGACTAATAGGTAGTCCACTTTTCCAATTTCCTTATTTCGAACGAGAATCCCCATATCTATTAATTTCACATTCGAATTCCATGCAAATTTCTATGGAAGAATGAAAAATGATCATGAATATTTGCGTAGTACTTGTAGTGATGAGCGAATTTTCAAAGAATCATTTTAGCCGATTTGGCGGGTGATTCTTATAGTAAACTCAGGTATTGAACACAAACACAAGTCCTATTTAGGAGTTGGTCAAGTTGTTAATTTGAGGGAGTTAAGGGAAATTTGTCTGCTTACACTACCTATATGAAAACTCTAGTATTTGTTTGTTTGTACAATTGATAACAAAACTTTGCTCACTTCAAACACGGGAAGATGTGACTTGGAATTGGGATGAGGAGATTTAAACAGCTCTTGAGCATCATGCTTCAACTCGGCCTTCCTGGTCTTCAGAACGTTGGCAGGCACAGGAGTGGCAGTAACTGGCTTACTGGATGTTTCATCTACTTCGTCCACCAAAACTTCAACAGAAAAGGTAATAAAATAGAATAATGCAATTGAAGATAAATACTGATCATTTTATATTGATGTATGTACCACATTTAGAATCCACCAATCCTTTACACACTCCAACCCTAATTTTGGCAGAGAAATGCATCTTTGTATTCAAGCATAAATATTGTGGCTGGAACAGAACTTTGCTCTACATAAGCAAAATACTAATTTAAAAAAAAGGCGATAAATTACCCTTGAAAGTAGGGGTGGATGGAACAGGTGTAGAAGGAGTTTGAGGAGCTGGCCTTCTCTTGAAGCCTTGGTTCCAAGGTCCAGGCTTGACAGTGTTTTCTTTGTGAGTAGCCTCAGCATTTACTTTCAACTTGGCCTTTGTACTCTTTGATAGAGGAAGTCCATTTTCGTCTTCCTGTTGATTAATGAAGCGTGGTATGATATTGTTTGAAAAGTACCAACTAAAATATAGATTATGGAACAAATAAATGACTGATAAATGACAGATAAATTAATGTACTTCAGCACATTCGTTGAAGGCATAATAAATCAATCAAGCACTTCACTCTCACTTGAAAAACCGTGAAGGTGGATGCTGAGTTTCCAGAGAGAGGACGATTAGCTGGGAGTAAAGGAAGCTTTCCGGGTAGGCCAGAGGACGGCCTGTGGCTCCCACCTTTCTTGATCTTCCCCAGAACCTGCCTCTGACGCTCGGCAGTCTCCGTCGATACGGATTTTTCTTTAGAGGCCAGCTGTCCCATCATCATCCTCCTCCCTACGCTCATTTGAAACCTCCTAGAAAAGCAAGGCGAATGGTAGGTTCGTCATCCAATGTATCATTGCTAAAATAGTCTTTACTCTAGGTAACTCAAAACACACGGATTCATGGCTGTGCCGAAGTATTTCAAATAATATACTTATAGCACTCCTTACAGAAAATAGAAAAATAACAATTGGGAACTCGGTATTTTTTAACAGAAAAGAAATGACCTGACTGAGACAAAAACGAAGGCGTTTTGCAGGAAAATTGATTTTATTATTTTAGAGAATTTATTGAATTCTCGCCAGACCTAATTGACATCATAAGCGTAGTGGTTCGCAGCTTGAGACAGTATGGCCAACATATCCAGCTGACTGCCCAAACTGTGATTTCCTTCTGATTAGATGAGAAAGAATCTTGCATTTTTATTGTAACATTTCTTGGCTCGGCGAATTTAGCTACCTTTCGTTTTGTTTTGCTTGTGTGACGTAAATTAGGTTCTGGCAGGCTGGCAGTTATTTTTTCAAAAAGCTGAGATTTTCATTCGAGTTTTCTACTCTTAGAAACGACTAAATATTCTTTCCATGCTCCTAATCTTGTTTTCCAAACTTCTTCTTAGAAACGAGCAACCAAAGAGAAAATTTCAGACACATGCAAGTTTCCCATTTTGGAATCATAGATTGTGAAATCTGGGGATTCAACTATTCCACGTTATCAGAGTCACGAGCGATGATATGTGAGATTTGGTTGTACGAAGAAATGGATAAACTTCCAAACTGAGTTTGTACAAGTTTGAACACAAAAACAAGGCCTCGGCCCAAGTTTCCAACAATTAGCAGAGCCTAAAAACATGCTTCCTCAATAATAAATTGTACTTACAGATGCGCCTGCTCAACCACTTCCTTCGGTTCAGCATTTTCCGATAGACCTAGTTGGAATACTTGATCAGCTCTCTGCAGGTCATTGATCATATCCAGTTGGTCAGCCCAGGCTTTGTAGAACGACGCACATTTGGTGCCCAGCCCTTGTGCATAAACCATCTGGTACAACTCGATCTGATTTTCCTGAGTTTCAATCTGTAATTTGGAATAAGACTAGAAACTGAATTCTGTACACCCACAGGCTAACAATACGCACATACCTAATGTACTTAGTATAAAAGTTAATATCTATTCCGCCTAATAGTCTATCATTGACTGAAATTGAAACGAGGAGAAAGAGATGAAGATGTATCCCTAAGATAAAAGTCTACGATAATATTGGACGCCTAACGAATTCGGTATACAAGTCTGGTTTGATTCAGGATAGTCGGGATTGGAATTTTTCAACGCAGCTTCCTCCTTGAAACGCTTGTCTTGAGTGCCTGCCAATACTGAGAAAGTAATCGAACTGAGCGACTCAGCATTTCACCAGCTTAACAACAGGACTGATGAACAGGTACATACTGTCCCTTTTCTACCAGCCACATTATTTACATCCATAGTAGGCTAATTCACATCAGACACTGAGATCCTGGATTTGCTAGTATTTATACCCCGTATTTATAGGTACTCTTGTAGTGAATTTCTTTCCTTGTCTCTCAAAACTTCTTAGTTAACTATTTTGTAATGATTTATTCTGAACTTTTTTATTATTAATGATTATTCTGAACTGTGATTCAATTGGAAATATGTCATAAGTCCGAGTTGTTTCGTGTATGGATCCCAGAAAATCTCCCTACTAGGGAAAAAAAGGTCAGGATCCCACGAAAATTTCCCTACTACGGGAAAACGATGATGTTCCTTAGTATAGATTTAAATTTGAAGAGTCCTTAGGGTAGGTACTTCATACTTTAGGTTGGCTAATCCCTTTCTTCACATCCTAGTAAGATACAGATTTAACTCTTACATATTTGACGATCAGCTCGATGAACCGGGTGTCCTGTTTGTAGCGGTCATCTTCTTTAAACAACATAATGGTGTCTTCCAGAAGAGGTATCAAGTTCACCTCCCGTCCATGTTTAGGGCAACTCTGCTCAATCCAGTGGACATAACTGTAGCGCGGTTCAAGCGGATCAGGGCCGTCATAAGTCATTATTTCTAACTCGTACTGCCTGTGGTAACAAAAACGTTTGATGTACCTGATAGAAGTAATGAATAATGGGGAACTTTCGTCAATTTTT
>JAEMON010000007.1:4038879-4051591 GCA_030264115.1 Lygus lineolaris
ATATGATCATGTTGGAGTGATCAATTATTTGCGGCAATTACACAAAATATTTTATTGTCAAACTTTTGCACGCAATCAAAGTTGTAGGAATAATAAACCACACGACCTTTTTGAGTTATGAAACAACAAATCGTAACCAAATTTGAGTGGAAGATCAATCAACAGATCATGACAGTTCCGTGGACTTATGATTGACCACTGCAAGCTAGTCACTACCTTGCGATCGACAGTTTTTCACTAATTCACCATTCCGAAGTTGGTAATAATTCATCTCTCACCAGCATTTTGAATAAGTTGGACCTACTTGGAGTTCAATTGTTTTGAGTGGCCAATAGAATTACCCCGTCTTGCCTAGTGTATTGAGGTAAATTATACGATCTTGGAGAGGCGCAAACGGTCTATCAAAATTGACAATCAAAGTTCACTAAGATGAGATCACACACGGTATGAGTCACTAGTCACTATCTGCGTATACGTATTTGCATGATAAGTTGTAATATTTTTTGGTAACTTTTACCATTTATTTTACCTTTTGTTTTAAGTTTAAGTTAAAGTTAAGTTTGTTGTGATTATTCAAGGCCAGGATCTTATTTATTATGTACCTTTTTTCTATTTACAACCTTAAGGGCCCTTAGAGGCCTATTGTAAATGGCCTCTATACCAATAAAGGTCTTCTTCTATAATATCTTATGATCCATAATAGGTCGTTCGTCCCTCTTTTAAGTTGTTATTGTTTATGAAAGAAGTCGTTCAGAACAATCTTGTTTGCGAAAAGAAGTAAGAAAGAAGGAGCTCTCCAAAAATACGGTGGACTTTTCTTGTCCGTCATTCGTAAAAATAATAACCAATAGGCTCTTATTCTGTATAGGCAAAACAGGTTTGATTTTCTGATTCGACGAGACGTAGAGAACACATACGACACATGCATGTTATTATGCCTGTACTAGGTATTGTAAGTTTTAGCGAATTAGTAATGCATACAGTGCCTGGTGCATGCAAGTATGTATTCAAGAAGGTATTTCAAACGCGTACAGAGGAAATACTCAACGTCAAGGAACAAAGGTGAGCGGAATTAAGTTGATGTCAAAGGTGTTACGCTATAAAGGTTCTCGTTGGCAGGGACGTGCACTCAGTGTAGCCCTTCAAAGGCTACAGCAAATACGTTTCTTCGAGGAAGGTTAAGGCCTTTCATCGCAGCAATTAATTCAGTTCTTTTTTCTCTGGACCACAAAGGCAAACTATTTTTCCCCTCCCAACGATAACACTCTTTTTTACTCTTTGAAAAGAACTACTTGCACTTCCGGTTTAGAGAAACACCGTTGAATTGTCCACGTCTAGAGAACAAACACAAGGAATGAGTTCCTTATAGCTGATGCGTGCCTTGGCAATTACGTATCTTCAAATCAAGTTGTTAGTGATAAGTAGGACTTGGTATCAATTGGAGGGCAGTAATTATCATATCCAAAATAAGTTGGATACATTGGACGTAGAGTTGCAGTGACGTCGGCTATTGGTAGTTATCAGTGACCTGCTGCTGATTGCCGACACTACTTCAAGTTATTTCTCGTACAATAGGTAATCAATGTTCCATTCACGCAGCATGAGTTAATGAGCAAATTTTGAAAGAATCGTTTTAATCTATTTTTAGCGATTTTTGGCAGTGGATTTTCTTTAATTCAATGCGCTAATCTTATAGGAAATTTCACGATGATTCCGAATATACCATTAAGTACGTTTTGAAACGGTCAGGTTAAGATGGTAATTTTAACCGAAAAATGTTCAAACATTTGCATACCAAAAATGTTGGACTCATTGCAATAGTATAGCTTTATATTCGTCAAAATTCGCAAAAAAAGTGTCCGTAAGAAAAGGTAGGTCTAGCCTATATTCTTGGCCAGTACCTAGGTTTTGGGAATCTAAAAGAGAGATATTCGAAAGTTTGGACTGGATATTGTTAGAAGACCTTTTATTCAATAGGAAAACACTAATATGTATAATCATGTTGTGAATTGAGTTAAGGACGGGCAGGGGTGAACAACATGGATACTCCTGGTGTTTTATTTTTACTGTTTTCTAACTCATGTTACGTCCATTATGATTTGGAGGGTCAGCAACATAACAGAGAGAGAGAGAGAGAGAGAGAGAGAGAGAGAGAGAGAGAGAGAGAGAGAGAGAGAGAGAGAGAGAGAGAGAGAGAGATTATTATTTTTTGGATTCGTACGGTCCTATGTACCAGCACTAGGAAGGATACGAATTTGAGTCAACAACAGTAATGGTTGAGAAGAACTTTTTTGAAAGCAGACTTCAATAGAAATTACAGAAGGTAAATGTGCTTAATGTGAAAATTGAGGAAACAAGAATTTATCCGATAAAAAATAATTTTTTGACCAATGTAGTATTATAAAAGTACGATTTATAGTGGTTTTGAAAAATGTGACTGTTGTTTATTGAAATAAATATATGGTAAGTTCAACTGATTACTAGTAGGTAGCAGCTAGGTATCTTATTCTGGAGTTGTATCGATTTCAAAATAACCATCCTTTCACCTAATAGGTGAAAATTCGTGGATTGAAAGGTTGCCTGGCGCTTGCCCACCAGTGACCAACCAAAGCCTATACTGAAGGTACCTACTCTTAGGTTATAATAGGTATATTGTGTTACCCAGTGAACAAGCGAAGATAAGATGAAAGAAGATAAGTCAAATGACTTTGATAAGTCAAATATAAGATGGAAATGTACTTACAGTGGAAGACGCTGCTGCTTCCTTTTTCTCAGCTTCTTGACTTTTCTCTTCAGCCTTCCGCTCTTTCAGTGCTTTCAGGAGTTTCCATTTTCCGGCGGCGATACCTTTCGGCATGCCCGGTGGTGTGGTCTCTTTGGAATCGTCTTTCTCAGTAGGCAAAGGAGGGGAAAATGATTGGGGTGGCGCATCGAATCTGAACCTCGGAAGAGAAGGTGTTCCGGGTGGTTCGTCATTGTACGCGGACGCTGGGACGTCGTCACCTTCCGGAAAACCTTCAGGAAACGACGACGATGGCTGTTCTTCCCCGCCCATTGACAATGAACCTTCTCTGCTTTGACGGTCTGGGATGGAACTCCTAATCGAATCTCTTGCTGAATCTCTCCAATTGTCCATTTCTGGTTCCAACTCCTCAGCTTCATCGGCACTTTGGTGACCAGGACTGTCTGGACCACTAGTCGCACCAGATGAATCATCTTCTTCCAACAATCTTGCGCTGCTGACGCTTTCTTTTCTTTCAGGCTCCTCTTTCTGTTCTATAGAAGCTAGCATCTTTTCCTCCTCAATATCTATTTGCGGCCTAATCCTACAGGAAAGCTCCATCAGAACGTTCGACATTTGTCTTTTAACATGCTCCTGCGCAACTTGAATTTCTTTTTCGTTGTCGTGCGGCAGTTCGGCGAAAACAGGACCTCCTTTTTCCATTTCTTCCAGTTTTCGGAGTTCGTAGCAATACCACTCATCTTCAGAATCAATGCTATCTTCCGTACTCTGCCTTCTAGAAGACACCCTTGAAGTACTCCGCCAAGAATGAGTACTTCTGTTATCATCATCCGTATCCCCCGATCCTCGACCCCCCCAAGGTATCTCTAAACTTTGTTGTTGTCTAGGAGGACCGAACCTCCCATGACCCCTTGAGTTGGTATGGTTGGTGGTAGTGCTACCTTCTGTGACAGGGAGATTTTCCGGCTGAGACGTGCTCTGTGGCAATTTATTGCTCTCTTCAGAATTGATTCGTTCAAATATTTCATTCCGTCTCATTTCTTCTTCTTCCTCATCTTGAGTAATGATTTGATACATATCATCAATCTTCTGATTTTCATCTTCTGAGGCAGTAGAAGATTGCCTTCTTCGGTATTTTGCTAATGCTCTACTCACAGCGAATTCCCTATTTGCTGGGCCTACTGCCATTGGAGGTACCTGCTCCTGCCCTTTGATTTCTTCGTCATTTGGAGGGGTAGTTTTCTTCACAGCTCCCACAGTCTGGAACAGACTCGCTGGGTCCGAATCAAGTATAGACACAGGTTTGTGTTCTGGTTGTGGTGGTGGTGGTGGCGGCGGCGGCTGACCATTGTAGTCAGGTATCTCCTCATCCTGTTCTTCTTCTGACTTGCCCACTTGCATTTTAGCAAAAAGCGGTCCTGATTCTTCCATTGGTGGATGAGGAAAGGATTTTGGGGAGGAGTTAGGCTCTTGACACATACGAAACTGATGCGAATCAGCAGGCTGTCTTACATCTTGTATTGGCTGCTGAGTGACCTGGTTCTGAAGAAGCTTTGGTGGGATTTGAAGTGGCTGAGGTGGTCGTGGAGGAGCAGAGTTCTGTCGTATCATTTTAGGAACTGGTCTATCTCGAGGTATATCTGAATAAGCAGAATCTTCACTATCTTCTGACATACCGCTATGCCTCCCGCCGCTCCATTCAGGATCACTATGTTCTGGATCAGACATGGAATGGAAAGGCCCACGTCGTTTAGCCTTTTGAAGTATTCCTGACATTGTTGAAACTATGTTATGTTTCTTCTTTTTCCTATTTGTCGTAGCAGCAGCTTGTGCCCCCTTTTCCCTCCCATTCGATTCTTTCGATTTCACCAAGTCTTCTCTTCTAACTCCTGAGGGAAGCGAATATGATCTATGTCTTTTTGGTAAATGCAAATCTGGTAACCAATTACTTACTTGACTCATTGCATGCTTAAGAGTAGCATGCTTCTTAGGTTTCTTAGCTTTATCATCAGGTACTGTTTCTTTCAAGTCAGAAGAAAATGATATGTATCCGGATTGTGAAACTATTACACTACTAGGATCATAATATTCTTTTTGCTTAACTCTTGGGTCAGGCACAACATTAGGCCGTTGTTCCATGACTATTCTGGAATTCTCCTCTCCAGGAGGGATCCATCCAGTCTGGAAATGTTGTTGTGCCTGTAGAGAACCGCTGATATCACTCCTTAGAGGCTTTTTGGGTGGTGTCCTTGGATCGACGTACCTGCCGTCGAAGCTCAGCTCTTGAACAGTGCTAGCTGCACTGCGTATTGTGCTTGCACTAGATTCTCTACTGAGATCTAATTCAGCAGATTCGTACCCCCATTGTTCTTGATAAGCAACTTTTGGTCCCATTACTTGCCCCACATTTGAATGCAGTTGGCCATAAACGTTACCAGGGGGGTAGTATGTGAGGGCATCCGTAATATTACCAGTAGGAAACATACTTCGGTAATTAGCGGCTTTATAGGCTTCGAAATTTGCTATACTTTCTGCTTGAGGAATCTGATTACTAGGAACTGATCCAGTGGAATAAACTCTCTGTAAAGATCTTTTCGTGTTAGGAACTACTGTTGTATAACTTATCGGATACGCTTTCTTAAGATCATATGGCGACATTCCTCTTTCGGGGGTAACATCTCTATACTGATCTTGGATATAATGCCCAATAACGTCAGGATAGCTAGGAAGATTTGCCGAAACTCCAGCTGATTTACTTGTATACACTGACGTAAAATATTGTTGTCGATTGCTACCTGCAACAGAATAAATGACTGGTGGGCGCTCATTTTGAAAAGGAAAGTCTTGGGAATATCCAGAATGATGCGGTTCGTATTCGAAAGACTTATGACGCCTTGTTGGCGTTCGAGGCATTTCAGGGGCCGGAGGAGGGACGAAACCTTCCTGTATCACTCCATGAAGATTCGTTGGCGTTCGTACAGGGGTAAATGATGATGCCAAGTGCCCCCCGGGTAGTACGCCGTTGTACCCATTTCCATTATCACTGAAAACATTCGAATCGGTCGTTTCTTTCCGTTCTGACGATGGATGCACTATGCTAATTGCAGGATAAAGTCTGCTATGGCCTAGAGATTGATTTTGCGGACGTGAATGCAGTAATTGAGAACTACTTTCAACGTGTTGAGACGGAGTTTTCGTGGCTTTCGGGGACCCTGGGGACTTTTCCAGACTCGACCAACCGCTCATTGAAGACAGCCCGGAGTCAGATTTCGCTGACGCCAGCTTAGCACATGATTTGTTTATATGCTTTGGAGATGTCCTAGGGGATTTTGGAGAATGAGGCGTTCTTGGTGATAGACCAACAGGCTGTTCTACGCTACTCACCGTAAGCCCATCAGTAGTTGCGTAGAGATGGATCGTAGGTTCATCGGTAAGGCTAGAACCTGTTATCAAGTAAGCACAATCCTGAGGAGCAGGTGGTGGGGGGCTTCCAGAGATCGATGGCTCAGGTTCTACAAGATCTAATACTAATTCTTCGACTGGTTCAATATAACCATCTTGTCTAGTTCTGATGGAACTACTAGATACAGCAATAGTCGCCTCTTGATAAATACCTAGACCAAGCCCAAATTCAGAATCAGGCTGGTCTAAAGAAACACTTTTGTAAGGACTCGTATGGCCACTTTCCTTGAATTTCGGGGACGATGGTAGACTTCTATTGCTCTCTCGTAACGATAGGGGGCTACTGTTTTCGTGCCTATTTGGACTGTATAAGCTATCTTCATTTCTTTTCCTAGGAGACGTTGGAGCAGGTACTAAATTCGTTGCACTATACGTTAGGCTCCTCCTTACATCATCTTGTGTTTCAGTCTCAAACGATTCTTTCATTAGTAGGTCATCATCTTGATCATCCCTAAAAGACCAATTGTCAATCCCACTCTCCTCGTACATTCGACTTATCTGTTCATCCAATTCGTTTGGTCCTTGGGTAGAAAGATCACTATCACATGGATTAAGATACTTTCTTTTTGGAGATTCGCACAGCAAACGGTCTTGGAGCTCTTTTAAATTTCTAGAATCTTTCTGTAACTGTGTTGTCAACATATCTAGCTCCTTTAATTTTTCAATAGCCGCTTGGTCCATCGTGCTCAGTTCCGTAAGTTGGTGTATATCTTGGCTACTCACACATGGCGAAGACCCTCTGTATTCATTATAATCTGCGGAACTATACAATTCTTCGTCTAGCAGCTTTTGTTCTTCACGCCGACCATTTCCATTGCTGTCTTCTTCTGGCTCTTCCCAAATCATTCCTAATTGCGATGCACCCATTGCTGCGACTGGTGGATGCATAGTTGATACTAGGTCGTTACGATAAGCGTTGTTTAAACTACGGTAAAAGGCCTCATCTGGAAGATTAATTTCATCAACACCCATCTTTATTTTTAGCTCGGATATAAGAGCATCAGTCGTCGATGAGATGGCGAGTTCTGAATCTGTGATTATAGGATGAGCATGGGCTGGTACTAAGTCCATGCAGGACCCACTATCAGCTTCTTCAATGCTACACCCTCCACCGATGACTTCTCCACTTTCCACAGCCGTGTAGAAGTCTATGAGTTGGGATATGACACCTTGCTGTTCGCAAAGCAAAAGTTCTAGTTTCTCTAGTCTCTCCCACATTTTTAGATATTCTTGGGAGAGGAGGTCCAGGGCCCTCCAAGCATAACGCAGTTCCGATTCTAGGAGACCTATACGAGTTCCCAGTCTCTCCATACAGTCTCCAATGATAAGGTCCAGGCTCGGCTGCTGGGATTGAGCCTGTGCCCTCGTCACAGGTGGGTGGTGTGAGGGCGGTGACGCAGCTGGTGAAGCGGGAGCTGACTTGCTTGTCTCCATCGCTCCGCTTACAGCTTAGTTCACCGCAGCACAGTCGTTCCCTGGTGTAAAACATACGGTAGCATTACCTGTCCCACCTTTAGGTCTTTTCCAAACTCCTCCGATCCTCCTCCATAGCGCAGGTTGTAAGTTCAAATACCTGGAACAAATCGAAATTTGTCAATAATCTGTGAACTTTCCACAACATGTCAAAGGATAATTCAGATCTCGCAGTCAGATTATCAAAGTTCACTATTTCATACGGGAAATGTCCCAAAATGCCAGTAGGTACGTACTTCGACTGAATTCAAAGGTGTAATATTGATCAATGTCATCATTGAATTGGTATAATATTGAACTGTCATCAATTTTTTGGAGAGGAGTTGAAAACTATTTCGGCAGTTGTGGTGTTATTTTATAGCGGAAGATGCGTCAAATATATTCGTGATGCTTCACTACAATATTCCATCACTTGAAGGAGTAGCTCCAGTCATCGATGTAGCTTTGTAATAACGTTATTCTTTAGTACTGAAGACATTAGAATTTTAGTGTCTTTAATGAGAACCATGTGTGACAAGTGAAAACCTAGAAGAGGCCCACACTTAGTTTAGGTCCAATCCGGTCCTTTGGACAGGTAGCTGGAAACATGTAGCTGAAAGTTGGCACTAGCTTGCATTGATGAGTTGACACATAAAAAAATGGTCCTAGGGTCTATGAAAAGTCCCGATAGGACACCTTAGCATTGTGGCTTCTTACATCATCATGATAATTTCAGAATAAATCTAATTTCACAACTCGGTTAAACCTGACCTTAACTCAGCAGGCCTCGCAGAAACCTGCAAATTAGGTAGGTAGGTATTAAGTAACTTAATGGAAAGAAGCTGAGATTGTAACTTTCCATTACGAGCTTAGACTAACGGAGTGGACTTGTTGTGAGCTCTCCTTTAAGAAGCTTTGCCCCTTGCGCAGCCCCTTCCCCTCTCACGATTCAAGCGTAATGAGATTATTCTTTACATCCATGCACCTCCTTCTCCATGCTCTCTTTCACCCTTTCAACTCAGGCGATGTCGACCTTTCTCTGAAACCCTCGTGAGTAAATAAGTTATTTCTCGGAGGAGTCTTCTCCCATTATTGCATCAAAAGAATATGGTAATGTTCCGTGGAATATGGTATTTTCTCCTCCAAGCCATGAAAGCCTACTTTTAGATGCTAAAAAGGGGGATTCTCATTGATTTCGTACCAAGAAATGATTGATAATTTATGAAAATCCTGAACTATACTGGGATTTATCATATTTCGCAACGAAGTGTTTTTAACCGTTTAAAAACATATCATGCATCTTTACCCGTAGAATATATTAGGTAATATATTTATAATTTCAGCTTTGAAACATCAGTTTTACCAACACTGGTGGGTACCTCACGAGAATAATAAAATCATACAGTCGCTTGATAAAAATGATATCCCACATTCAACCTCTGGATGAAACAAGGAAAAAAAAATAGATTTTATCAAATAATTAGAGTTATAAAAGTATGTTTTGGTTAGTAAATCAGTTGAGGTATGGTTAACAATGTTTGTGTTAGCTATCATCATGAGTAGGTATAGGTAGAGATCAATGATGTAATATATGCTGATATATCAGTCATATATCTTGATATATTAGAGTTATGAAATTATGCTCCTAGAACAATAGGAGGCTTGGTGGGGGAGCAGTCCCACAATTCCTCCATAGGCGTGGATCTGGGTCCACCACATTTTGTATTGAACGAAATAAAATAAATCTGTTTCATTTCATAGGGAAATCTGTTTACTAGAAGATGTGCCCAAGAACTGATGATGGTATATTTATAACCATCACTTCGCGGGTGGAAGGAAGAGATATATATATATATATTTTTAGTACCCCCTCCGCAGGAACAAATAGGCACTATACGCTGAATCTGCCAGTTGATTAACGAAGAAACAAAGTGAATTGTAAACTTCTTTCAACTTATTTTTGTGAAATGTTGGGTAATAATCCCACCAGTGTATATTCATCGGTAGAAGGTATCCTTCAGCACCTCCTTCATGTCTCTCTGGAATACATCAGTAAGTGGAGCGTTGACTCAAGGTGGTAGCTTTCAATGAATTGACAACCTATCGATTAATTACATCGTCCCCTGATGAATACTCTTGGGAAAAGGAAGTGTCTGCTGTAGGTACACAGTAGATATAACCGAGTGTTAAACGTTACATTTATACACTCGAATTCAAACTGAAGTAATTAGTCCATTGCTCTGGTACATAAGTTTAATTGCATGATAAAAGAAATCGAGCCTTGGGCGCATACTATTATTATTTCAGAAGTGAAATGAATGAAACTCTGTTTTCTAGCAACACACCAACATTTCCCACCGAGGTAGGTAGGAAGCCCGAGGGAATGATGGGCATTCAGAAGCGCTAATAATCCTAATATTCTAAAGGTACATACACTAGTGGGTCTGTAGGCCAGGGCAACAAACAAATGTAGCTCAGGTCCAAGCAGAAGAGTCCCTCATACCCTCGCCATAATAAGCACTCAGTTCTGGACGAATTCTACATAAGAAAGTGTCCGATAACGCTCAATATGAAAAGTCAAAAGAGACATAGGTAAACTGGGAGAAACGAACTGTGAAAAAAGAACATGAAATTCTCAACGCCTTTATAATTTGGTCCTTGCAACCCCTCCTGTTTTCCTTCAAGCCACTAGAAAAAATGTCAAACCTTGAATGCATAAATTAGCGCAGAAACTGACATACAGACAATCACGTAAACAAAATCGTCTCATGAAGAAGACACACACCTCCTTTTTTCAAGACAATAAAAAATAGCCATTTTTTCAGGTTTCTACGGGTGAGGAAGGTAGTGTGAACCCTCTCAGCAGATGTTTTCTAACTCGCTTCCTAAGAAGAATAGGAAAGGGGAGAGGGGATTCTCGTGATGGGACACTCTGTATCGATAGGAATATATTTTGTATTACAAACATCCAGTACAATCCTCTGTACAAACATCCAGAATTTACCGCTGAAAAAGAGTGGAGAATCTCTAACAATATTCTTGTTTGTTAGGGTAAGCGAACTGCGTAAGCGATCTTCCTCTAGTGGGGAATTCAAGAGATCCATAACACTGACGGATAGGTCCGCACGAAGCCTCAACCCTTCATCTCCTCAAAGCCCCTTACTTTATTAATGTTTTCTCCCTCCAGCCCACCTCCTAGTCCAATCTACATAAATATAAATTGAATGTATGATACAAAAGGGAGTTTAATTAATGAGAATTAACCGAGCCTAACGTCAAAGGCCTCGAGCGGAGTTTCCTGAAGTCGTTAGAAACTTAGTAACCTCTGAATTATTGAAGAGGAGCCGAGGAAAATAGTCTAACTTTTTCCTGCTAGTCCACTTTTCTCCCTTGTCTGACCCAATTCCAAGAGTGGTTTGAAACCTAATAATATTGAATAATTCCACCAAGGAGGAGGTCATGTAAAGCTTCCTGAAGCCCGGACAACCCGTTCTGAGATTGGCTAGTTTCTATAGAAACGATAGAATTTGATTCCTATAGGAATCAAAGCGCTTTGGATACTGTTGAGATAAAATCTGGAGGAGGTTCACAAGCAAATTTCTGGATCGGCCACCTGACATGAAAATTTGAGCAGACCTTGAAGAAATTGCAGACCCACACCACCCAAGGTTGTGAAACCTTACCTTCGTACAAGAAATAAAAATTGCAGTATATTAGGAAAGTAAGGAATAAGGAACTAATGAATCGGTGTCTTAAGAAACTCGTGTTTGCACATGCGCACATGCCACCATTCATCCGACGGCGACGAAATTCACAGGGGGTCTTCTGGGGGCTAACACGCACAACCCTTCAACATTTCATCAAAATCGGACCATAATTCCGTAGAGTTTTGCCCGGGTCTCAAAATTGACTACAGACAAAGTCAAGAATTAATTGTTAAAGAACCAAAATTGCCTAAAAAGCTCCAAAAGTTCAAATGGAAATTAATATAAATTTAAGAGGAAATTTGATGTGAAGTTGAAGGATGGCCGCAAAATGATTCCCTATGAAGGACTATCATTGAGACTGGATTTCTAGAAGCCACTGCGCTTGCGCAAAACATGTTGTCACAGGCAAAACTCCGGAAATATCCGATATTCAGCGGTTGTGCGGGTTTGACTTGACGGCACCTTATAATAATGTCCATAGCTTCCGGAATGATAGTCACAGCGAATGAGCACCTGTGAATTCCAACGATTACCGATATCCCTACCCCATGCCCGAAATCGCGTTTTTTCCTAAGCGTTATGATATTTTACCGCATTGATAAATCGATTGACACGGGAAATCCCGTCTAACTAAACATTTCGTTACCGGCTAAAAGCTAGTTAAAAGTCGTTTCTCTAACCCCTCGAAAATAATGGATGGACATTTATTGGGATCGCTAACTAATCGGGCCAACTTTTCCCTCTAATGGACTCCTTTTAATCTTCGCCGTCTCACTCGGCTTCCCTCTCCCGCTCGTCCAGTTTTCAGCTCCGGCTGACAAATGCGATGTTCGTTAAAAACTTATCTGAGTAAATCTCGTTCGTTACATTTTTTTTCTTGTTTAACGGAAGAGTTTCGACGGTACAAACACAATTTGTTCGAGATTTTCGTCTAAAATTGACACAGTTAATTTCACGACTTTTAAGCCGGAATTATTCTGCATCACCAGAAGCGGCTCTGATAGGAAAACTAGCAAAGGTTCTCCAACCACTGCATACAGGCGGGAGTGATTCATCAGGGGGCATAATCCCAGACGCATGAGCATTACAATCAGGAAGTTGGTTTCACAATCCCTATGCTGGAATTCTTGCTTCTTCATAATCAACTGGAATAATTAATTTAACAAGGTTTTTGATCATCACTCTTGGTTGCAGAGACGACGCACTGCGGGACGAAATGGTTAATTTTCTGGACATGATGGCGTTATGAACGATTTTTATAGGGACATTTTGCGCTGATTCCGAATATAGCCCATGTTCCTATACCTATAGAAGTTCCATTCATGCAGCATGAGTTGGTGAGCGAATT
>JAEMON010000007.1:4085437-4100647 GCA_030264115.1 Lygus lineolaris
TATGTGTGTGTGGGTCTGTCACTCCAGACGATATCTGCCCGGGGAATCTAGCTAAAAATCCGAAAAATTTCAAAATGTCTGATATCGAAAGAAAGGATAAGGTCGTTGGCCATAATTTTTGGATTACTCCAAGGGGTACAATTTCCAAAATTTACAGTAAAAAATCGCTGAAAAACGCGTTTTTTGAGGTTTTTTTTTTTGTAAATTACCATTTTAAACATAGGAACATATATGGTATATTCGGAATCAGCTTCAAATTTCCTATAAGAATCATCCACCATATCGGTTGCAATTATACTTTGAAAATTTGCTCATCCACTCATGCTGCATGAATGGAACTTTTCACTCGTACACTAACAGTGGGTGGTAGGTGTTAGCTGGGACAACCTGTATTTTGGGTTACGTTGGTGGGAGATCAACCTGTCAGCGATCCACCGGATGATTTGCCCTTCCTAGCAATTCATTCCTTCGGTGTGGACGGAGATATGGAACTGAAAGTAGAAACAGTCACCGCAGAGGCAGTAAAAAAGGAATGGAGGGTCTGGCAAAGGATGGTATTCCTTATATTTATTGCCTTTTCCTTTATGGCATGAGATGGACCATTCTCTCTGTGGCTCAACCGACTTTATTCGTCCCGTGGCTCGCATGAACGAAGGAACAAGCGGCCCACTTTAATTTCATAAGTTGGAAGAATCGGAAGAGTGATTTGTCCCTTTGCAAATCACACGGCGGATATCGTTCACAACGTAAATGAAGGGGCCTTGGGATTTTTGTACGTTGTAACCGGTTTCTGTTGTGAACTATATACTGGTCACAACGTACATGTACGTCACATCCCATACGGCCTCCATTACCAGGAATCATTGGGAATAATCCTATCTGAATGAACTCATCAAGAAGATTGGGGAATCAGCGCTCAATCAGCATTGAGACTACTTGTCCGAGGATCTACAGCTGGTAAGACAAAGATGGTAGATAGACAAGGGTCCTCACACCAAACTTTTACATGCGTTGTACGTTGAGCCTCACAGTGCATAGCGCTCTAACATCTAAGCATTTGTCTGCTGCGCCGCACTCACATAGGGAATACGCATACGATGTCTGACCACTAAATGGATGTAAATCTAATAAACGTAAATCTGAATTCCTGCAACACGCATAACTTCAACAATTTTCATCCAGTCTGAGTGCAATTGTCGGGGTTTGTGCGTGAGTTAGCCTCCAAATAATCCCCTTTAAATTTAACCGTTACCTGAAGTAGCCATCAAGCATGTTCAAAAATGAAATGCTCACAACCCAGAGAACTCTCAAATTTTCATCCGATTTCAATGAAATTTTCCAAATCGCATTTTTGTTAGGAAATATTTAATGAGCAGAGCAGCGTAGTTCGGTTACATATTGAACCTCCTTAAACAGCAACACTGATATATTTTTGCAGAAAACAAAACAATAAGTTAGTGTTCCTGCACGGGCATCCTGGAATGCAAGAAGAACGTTGGTTAGTGCTTCCCCACAGACGTAAATAACTTGGAACCCACTTTTTGAAATTTATTTGAGTAGCTCGCGATATTTGTCAAAGAGGTAGGAGCCGTGGGAGGGGATTGGGTTGTGGAATTGTTTTGCGGGCAGTGGCACAATAGAAGCTGTGCCTATTGTTTCAACTCCGCCCAGAAACAGAAACTCACTTCACTTTTGAACCCTTCACAGTTCCCCTCAGGGGGAGGTTTCCACTGTTTTCGGGAGCCAGACCTCGGAAAAAACCTCTGGTTTTACAACAAAAACAAAAGTTTGTGTCTTGGTCAGAATTCCGCAGAAAGGCCGTTTGTTACGGTCGGAGAGAAAAAGTACAGTTTTAACGGTGTCACGAATGTTTTTGGGGCAATTTTTCCCTATGAGACTCATGTCGCCGTCACCAAAATTACCTAGGACAATACTGTCTGTTCATCATATGAATGCTTTTTGCATCAGCAGCAACAGCAACACCATGCAATAACCCGCAAAGAACGTGGGCAAAAGAAGCGTCTGGTGATGCACACGACGTCTTTGCATGAAAATCCTGTTAATTATTCGGAAAAACTGAAAACCTAGTCATTTTCACACAGGTACCGATTTCTTGTTTCCTCATTAATCTAGTTTTCGGATTATCTATTCATTGACGTGGATGGGGATTTGCTGGGTTTGACCCCAAAATCGGACTCAACACCCTCAAAATCCTGTACCTCAATTTTCAGCACCGAAATCCAAATACATTTGTGGCCCTAAATATTGTTTCCTCACTTGTCTAGATTTATTGTGTTTGAGTGCCTCCCGACCTATTCAGTTCAGAGATCTGTGAGTTTGTTGTGTGATCAGCTAACGTTAACAATGAATTGATTGGGGTTTTTGTTCTTCTTTCTAGAAGAAGAGAGCGCAAGAAGCATCGAGGCCGCTGATCAATTCAGAACGGGAATGGAAAGACTGACTATTCGGTGGCCAGACGGTCGCGACAATAGCCTAGAGTGAGGCTGCACATGCACACCCTTTGCAGTACGTAAATATTAGGGAAAACGGGTTTGTGGTAAGTAATAGCTGACCGCGTGTATGGAACGACTGCCCTTCAATGTGTTTTCCGGCATTCGATCTAAGAGAGAAATAACGAGGAAAGTAAAAGTTGAAGGACGAAAGGGCTTTGATGACCTTAGCGTTCTTCCCTCTTTATAGAATCGCCTTCTCCGTGCACGGTGAAGAGGGAAAACCGGCATTCTCTCTCAATTTAGTTAGCACATCCATTCACCTGAATGCCTCGGCAGCGCCGATGATGTCTTTTTTTCCGTCCTATAAGAAGAGAGCCAACTTCCCCCTCGTACCTCCACCCATACCATCTTCTCAGCTTCCTCAGTTTTTTTCAATACCCACCTTCCATCCCCCGTCTGCTCCCATTGACGTCTCGCAATACCTCTACGTCAGCAGCCCGTCTCTTTTTCTGTGCTTCTCTTCTTTGACGGTCTATTGTCACCGAACTTTCAATTCACCCCGTATTTTATCACTCTATTCTTCCTCTCTACTCGTTTGTCGAAGGGCTGCTCATCGAACGCGAATAGGATTAGACGAGATTTCGTACATATTTTGGTGGCTTGGTGAGTGATCCAGCAGCAGCGGATTGACACTCTGAGAAAAGATTAAAAAAAGCCCATAGAAAGGTTCCTTAAAGGCCTTGGAGTAAAAGGAATCCTTTCGATTAAATCACCTACATGACCAAAAACCAGCTCTTAGAAAATCATCAACACTAAAGACATCAGAGGTCTGATGGTACCTCCGCTGCACAGAAGTGGATAGAAACATGAATACATCTTATCACTGTTACCAAGCAATTAGGTTGTTTGTTTTAACCATCCACGTTGTTCATCCTTTCCGTCCTATAAATCGACTCAGCTTTGAGCTCAACTTTCGACTCAGCTGATCTGGGAGGGGATTGACATAGGTTTTCGCCCGGCTTTGTTAAATCACTGACAGCTGGCTGCTGAATTTCTGAATTTTGTTCCTGCTGATTATGTGAATGTTGCTTCCTGTTGCTTGTAGAGGATAATCGGTGTATAACGAAATAAGGCACAACGAAATTATTTTATTACCTATTATAATACATACCGGAAAATATATTAGTTACCAACACACATGTGCTCCGTGAGGAGGTTTATAGCGGTTTCTGTAGGAAAATGAGAAACGTGTGAGGTGATCTGACTCACCCCAACGATTTCCTGCAGAGTGATTACCTATTTGTTCTGATAATCGGAATATGCGATATGAATATTTAAACACGTTGTCTCAATTATACCTACCTGCTCAGATATAGAGCTGGACGAGGTGGTGTTTGTAAGGAGACTCAATAAATACATATGGTATTAGTTTATTAAATCACAATATGATCGGCTTTCTAAGGGATGGAAAAAATGGTAGAAGTATCTATTTTAAGGATTGAACCGCAATGGTAGGGGGATGGTTAGTAATTTTTATATCAAATCAGCTATTTGAACGGAGATTTGGCCTATTCCGAAAATTTGCGATTCACACTGGTATTTCTGCTCTTTTTTCTGTTCAACCCTTAAGTCCTTACACGGCGCGAACGGTTGGTCCTAGAATGCTCCGCGAGGTCTCATTCGAAGCTAAAAATTGTGCTCTATTCGAAAGCGATTGAACAAATATACCTTTCTCCTTGAAGTTTTCGCGCTAGGGCGTTTTGAAAATTCCATCGACTACTAGCTCCAATATGGGGCCGGTATACCAAATTTCATTATTTTGGTCCACGTCAACTAAGGAAAGTGCCGCGTAAGTACGGGTATTGAAAATAATAAACCAAAAGTCAAACTTTCCTAACAAAGAAGTGGTTGTACGTGAAAATCAATGTCAATTTTCCTGACACATTTCGTTACGAACAAATTTTTACGACGATTAATATTATTTAATCATGAACTCTGCATAGACATAATCCTTGTCAAAATAGCTAGAAGTAGGTAAGAGGTAAGAGATACCCCTTGACATCACGTGATTGAGACCTTTGAGACTTGAAGGTATGATTACCGAATATTTTGATGCACTTCTATAGGGTGTTTCAACTCAAAGACTAATTTCAAGATGAGCTTGTAAGAAATTCAAGAAATGTTTTGGGGAAGTTGGAAATGTTGTGTACACCAATTAGGCCTAAGTGGCGGGAAAAAATTATTCAAAACAATTGATTATTACAAATGAACAACTATAAATTAAAAACGCAGGTTTACTAAAAGGTTTATTATTTGTTCCATAAAGATGAGCTTCCTGTGGAAGGTGGGCGCGCCTAATAAGTCCATCGACAGTGTTTCGTCTCTCCAGTGAAATTTGGATATTGTACCTTTCGAGGGTCGAAATTTGCTCGGTTTCACTGGTTCTGGAAGGCCACTGAAGTTGCATTGATATTCACCAACTCAACATTCTAACATACACACCTACCTTCCGTGGTTCTAATATAATGTAACAGCTTAGAGCCGCACACACGTGATTTCGGTGTAGATTGGGAGTGTCAACATGTCGTGACCGTAATGAACTCTCGAATGCTGTACCCATAACTTCAGGTCTTGATTGCTAACTGGGGGTGGTTAAATTAAAGAGGGTGATGTGGGGAGGGGGGGGGGGTATTGACTCTAATAATGAACGGATCCTCTCAGTTGGTGATTCTGAGAACGATAACAAGGAAGTGTAAATGCCACATTACGGATTGGGCTTTCTCGCTATAACGTTCCCCAGTTTTTTTGTTGGTTATCGGTCTATAGATCTTTGGTATTATTTGATAAAAAATAACCAAATCGTTGGAAACATGAGGCTTCTGCGTGGTTTTTAAAATTACTTTCAAGTATTTTACTAGGTAGATAAGCATAAATTATCCAAAAACAAGTTTGAGTAAAAAAAGTTCAAGTCGTCAAAAATTGTCAAAGAATCATTTTGACAGATTTTGTGGGTGATTCTTATAGGAACTTTCACGCTGATTCCGACTATACCATACGTTCCTATGTTTAAGATGGTAATTTACACCAAAAATCTCAAAAAAGACTTATTTTTTTAAAGCGACTTTTGACTCTCAATTTTCAACATTTGACCCCTCGGAGTACTGGAAAAATTCTGGCCAACGAACTCACCCTTTCTCTTGTATATTATTGACATTTTGAAATTTTTCGAAAATTCGCTAATTGAAAATTCGCTTTTATGCTGCTTGACTGGAACTTTTCACTCTCCTAAAGTTGCCAAAATTTGAGTCGATCGTACTTCATGATCGTAATGATCGTGAAGTGACAGTAATATTGATGAATTTAGTTGTGATTCCATTTGTTAAAAAGTCACTGTCTGGTTGCGCTCTGAATTTGTGGAAAAGAGAACGTAATGAATAAACCTGGAGGATAAATCGCGGGCTGAGAGCTACAACTGCGATGTCATGTCATCTCGTCGGGTTTTTATTCGGCAGAACGATATTTGAAGGAATGAAATATAACGGTAGACGAAGGTGCTCGAGTGAGTAGGGGGCGATGTCAAGGGGAGGGAGAGAATATAGGGGATGATACGGCGGGGTGGTTTGGGTAATGACTCGAAAGAAAAGGATAGCTACAAACTGTTTCAGGGCATCGTCCTCAGCCGAAAGATCGAATCGCCTTAATGCCCTGACTAATGGAAACCCATTAACTGACGAATTGCGATCTTCCCCCCTTCGCGATGTTTCCTTCTTTTTAAATCGTCACCCAGTATCGATTTCTTTCGGTATTCATTGCATTGAGAAGCGATATCACGTTTCTCATGGCCGTTTAATTGCGAAACCATCACTGATTTACAGCGTCTGAAAACCCGTCTACCATGTTTGGATGATTTTTGTTTTTTTTTACTTCTAAGGGAAACTGCGTTATCATAGAAATGAAAAGAAAGTACCTACCAAATGCTTTAGGAATGCCATGAAAATATAGTATAACTACCGGTTACCCGTCCGTTGCACGGTCCCTCACGTATACCCACTCACTTCGCTCGCGGTTGGTTATCCAGATCCTAAACGCCCCCTTCTCTCGCGTGATTGGTTGTGCGTAGTGCTACTGAATAAACATACAAAACTAGGCTCCCCGCAACTCGGCAGGGGGCCAGCCCCCTACACCCCTTAGTTCTACTTCAGCCCTATACTGGCTAACATTAAAAAACATTAAACATGCTTCTACTAGCGTGCCCATCATAATGCCAAACTGAAAACTCCAACCAACTTTGCATGTTTACCTACGTACCAGTAGTCCTCTGAAGGATGTCGAAGAAGGGGGAAATTGGCAGGATGAGATGTGGTGTGATGTATAATAGCGGTGAACGATTTTTGTGGGGTGGAAAATGAGGTAGGTAGTTATTTTTCCCTAGCAACGATTGGTTGTGCGTGAAAAGCACCATTTCGCGTTTCAGGGTCGTTCTTTTGGGTCGGTTTTTGCCAGATTGGTCCCCGTAAAAGCATGTTTCATGCTAAAACTCACCGTTCACCAAGTGAGTACCTCCCCATGTAAAAAAGAGAAAACCCAAACCCGTCGAATGGAATCTACACTTCGCTCGCGGTTGGTTGTCCACATCCCAAATGATCTTTTCGCTCGCGTGATTGTTTATTCATGGCGTTGCTACCTACTTATCTAAATAAAGACATACAAAAAACTCACCACTAACCAAGTTCAACAATGTTAGTCAACAATGCGAACATGCGATCGTAACCATCAACCAAACTGCTCGACAACTGGGAAACCAAAGTTGTTTAGAAATCATTACGGCAATATTGATACCAAAATAATACGACGTTTTCAATACCAAGTTTGAACGATATATCCCTATAGAATCTGAACGACTGTACTTTCAGGGGAACTATCTGATGCCGTTGGAACCGTCAAATTCTATTAGAAGGATAAAACTACATTCGAATTGGCTGTGAAAGGTTGTGAAATTACGCGAGCAAGATAAAGAAACGTGCGCCGTTCAAAATACCACCATGATTCGGGTGGTGACGCCATGTAGTACTCCTGCTGAGATTCAATATCTCGTGGTATTTCGCCAACACCACACAACGTGTAAGCGGTTAGTCCTGGATGTTATTCATGCCGCTCTTTTTCTTCATTGCTCAGATATCGCCTGCTGTGGATATTGTTTATAATATTTTCGCCTTTTCTCCCTTAAGGTCCGTTCTCAATCTATGCCGCGAGTATCAAAGCGTTAACAACGAATGGACAATTTGCATTTGCGCATTCCATTTTCAAAAGATGTTAGGAAAACATGCGCGTTTGGTAGTAAATCCTTGCCTTTATAAGTGGGTGCAACTGGAGGAGAACCGTGGAGATTTGTATAATAAAAATGTATATTTGGAAGATGATATTTACCTAGAATATTTTTCGAAATCATCAAGGTCAATAAATCATGCTGAATGTCGGGTACCTATCACAGTTGACGTCGTTAGGGAAATTTTCCAAGCAAACATTGCCCGTTTATCTGGTACCATTCATTGATGGGGATTCATGTTTCGTTCTTCTCTCCGCCCTCATCAATGGAATGGCAGCTGCCTGAATTCATTTATTCATCACACCACTCTTGAAGAAGAAAGTAGTCTTCTTCGTCCCCCCCCCCCCTCCCCTCTCCCCCACAAAACCCCACCGTTCCAGGAATTGAATTCTTCTTTTTGGAAGAAATAAAACCTTGAAGGAAAAACCTGAATAAAGAAGCCATTGGGAGAATATAGATGAGAAAAAACCTTTTTCATTTTATTAATGTTATTTACAACCCAGGAGACAACAACTTTTGACGAAACTGTTTCGTGTCTTTCTTGAAACGACCCCCAAAAATTCTGCAAACAAAAAGATGCAAACATTTAATTAATGGAGTCTTTTATTAGGCGCAACGTTGTCCGAACTGCAGCTGAACAGCTGAGTCTTTCGTGATATTCACAGCCCAACTTCGCAGGAATGCAGTAGGTACACGACCTTTTCTGTTCCCTATAAAAGTGGCAATGCCAACTAAGACATCTCAAAAATAATAGGATAAGTGGTCATTGATCGAGCTCATGATGTGCTCTTGCTGAACAAGCCAAAAGAACGGAATAGATTTGACTTCAAGAATGCTGTCATGTAGTGAATAGTCATGATTGAATTTTCCAGTTAAAACGTTAGCTTTGTGGACGATGAAATTTTTTCCTATTGACAGTTCAACGAAGTTCAGATACGAAATTTGTCTTTAGTCTCCAGAACAACATTAATTTGAGTGGGTTCGGTTATTATTAACTGTGTTGGCACCTAGAGAATAGGCTGCCGATAAGAAAAGCCGGAGGCGATTCTACCCGGTTAGTCTTTCAAATGACAGCTGGAGGCAAGTGTAGGCAAGTAAGATCGAGTTGGTGGTAAACGAGGAAAGTTCTAGGCAAAGTAACTTGTGAGGTAATAACAATCTGATCATTGTTGGGAAATGCTGTATGCTTTCTTAGCACGCACCCTCTCCAGAAACAATTACGGGGAGCTTAATGGAGCTCCCTCAGACCCTCGAGGGTTTCTTAAGTCAAACACAAACTATAGTCGAGCATTCATCAAAGGATAAAACGACTCAATGAAGAACTACTCCTACTAAAGTGTGATGAGGGCTTTCATACATGATAAAACCCTCATCGTCATCACACTGTATTAATTAGTAATTTTACTGATTTGTGGTCACAAGCCCCTCTTTTGGAGTAGTATATTATAGTGTCAAAAGCGGTCGATATAGCATGACAATTTGTTATTGGTAGTTAGAATAATTTTGAAGGTTGTTTTCTTTGCCAAATCCCAAAATTAGTGCTTTGGGGGAGAACCTTTCTGTTTCTCACCGCCCAGTAGGGATGGCAATACCGGTATTTCGCGGGATCCCACGCATTAATGGGAACGGCACTGAGATGCTGGGTTGATGACAGTTTGAATCCCGCAGCTTTTTTTTCCCCTTTTATTCATTCTTATTTCTTTCTACAAATATATTTTACAAATACGTTTTACAAATATATACATATATATTATATACTAATATATTTTAGACAGATATTTCATAATGTTTTCGTTCCACCAATACACTAACTTTACGCTTCTGAGTCTACCAAGGCTGCAAGCTGAAGCAATGTGAAGTTTCCACTCGCGTTTCACATTTTAGATCTTCTTTAACAATTATGGTTTCGTGTCTGATTGTTGGTCTGTCTGTCTGTGTGCCCGCGAGTTTTTGCCACAGGAGTAACCAAATTACCAAAAAAGTAACAATTTTCCGATTTTGATCAAATTTTCTGAGATCACGCGGGTTACGCCCTAGACGGTCCACTATTTCATTGTAATTGGATCAATCCAACCACTACGCGTGCGCAAACATGTGAATCCCACAAATGTCTATTTCACATGGTCTGCTTGTGCCGATGTTGCTCATATTTGGTAACTAATCTAATCTTCTAAATCTCTGATATTGAACCCTAATATTGTCATATTTATTTCAATGGTCTATCAATCGTGCTTTTGATAACGCGAAGCTGTCTGCCGTACTCACTTGGTAGAAGTCTTTGATTTTCAGGGATCTCCAAATTTTATTCCATAATAATTGTAATTTTCCTTTACAGTACTGGGTAAGATCCAATTAAACACAACACTACCATCATCTTCTCAAGGTAAACGTGAAATGGATATTTGATCATGGTGAGAAGGGTGTGTCTCAATGACTGTGTGAGACTTCATGGTTTCCTACCACATTCACATGCATTTTATAACTTAATTGAATGAACTTTGGTACTCAATTCGAGTTGTTAAAAAATTTCCATTTTCAATCTATAGGTACTTATTTTCCACAGCATGTTATGCATCATTATTAAAAGGGAAACTAAAGTGTTTCTAAATCAATTTTAAAAACTACAGTCGATTCCCGCAAATAATTGGTCCGATTCCGCTCAGGGAATGCCATTCCTATCGCCAACGCAGACTTCTTCATATTATGCTTTCCTATGGCAACTCTTATCCTTTGCCCATTTGGTAATAATGCTCAGCTTCTGGTACCCCATAGCTATGTAACTCGACGATGTAATACCGGTAAAAATGTGAGGTGATCACATGAAAATAAATAATAATGATGGGTCACTCTAGAGAGTTATTCACAACCCTCGGTAGCTTATTAGGAAGTTTCTAAGGTCGATGGTGAACAGTGTTTGAATTGTACATAACATAATATTGACTGAATGAGTGAACAACCATCAACGTGACACACATGGCCGAAGAATCCCAAAGGTTAGTACTTGACTCCTTTATAGCCACCACTTGACTGTCACTTCAAGTTTATGATTTCCAAATGGGTCGATAGCTCTGTCTTTTTTTGATCTGAACACACCTATTATGTCCTCCCTTCCCAAAGAAGACAGTCACAACTCGGTACAAAGCAAGGTCAACTAATAGTGGAGTAGCCTAAGTTGGGCTCCCGTGAGCCAATATCAAGTTCGGGATCGCGTTAAGACAACTTTGCCCGGCAGAACACTCGTAAGTTAGCGTTAAAGTGACAAGTTGCTGGTTGGTCCCCTAATATAAGGGGTCGATGGAAATGGTTTCACCTACTTACGCCAGTGTGGTTGCCTGAACCCTCCTTTCCACCTTGATTACCTCAGCGACGGAAGTCTAATTTGAAATTATGCCGAGCAGGGAAGTTGCGCGAGCCGGGTTTGTTTTCCGCCCCGTTTTCATCTGGGATCCGCTCGAATAATCACAGACCTAATGAAAGAGCTTCAGAACTCGGCGAACTTCCTGTTTTTCGACTTCGAATTTACTCTATAATAGGAAATTATGGGTCATAACCAGTTAGGTAATTCATTTTCGGTCGAGTTCACAACTCCTCAGATTGGTGTGTACCAGAACTGGCATCAACACTCAGCGCTCCTCAACAGGAACCTGTTGAATCGTTGAACATAGAACAGCGCTTTGCACTGATACATAATACATACGCTGTGACATGAAACATGATACATGAATGTGTCTTTTGGCACTGAGTAGGTGGTCCAAACGAATCATAATAGGACTGATTGCCAAAAAAAAGAGAAAGAAAGCGAATGTTTTGGATGACGAAAAACATGGTGATAAAAAAGGTAAGAGCTGTGTATTTCCCCCGGTTACCGCATTGGATACTAGTTATCAAGTAAACAACTACGCTGTTTCAACTCCTGCTATCCTTTAAACCCGTTTATCAATACCTCCCAACCAACTTTGATTATCGGCTGTTGGGTAACGTGTTTGGTCGAATTTTAAGAAGGACCCAGCCGTAAGACATTCATGTCAACAACTATGAAGAAACAATATTCCCACCAGGTTAGTGATGTCAAAAAAATATCAAATTCTATGTCAAACCGAAGTGTTGCTGAAAATACGTCTGTTGGTTTCCTTCGCATGTTTCAGTAAACAAAAGTCATCCTACAGAACATTGATGTGTTAATTTTACACCTCAATAGGGAGGATTTAGAGTATTAGATGATTATCCAACAATTTTGAGCAACATCGGTTCGTAAGAGCCTGGAAAATGGATGTTAGGAATATTCAGCAGTGGCTACTATTGATCCAATTACCATGAAATTCGCACGTGAGCTTCCAAGGCGTAACCTGTATGATCCCCGAGAATTGTGGACGTTATGAGAGTGGCAAAGATTCCACGTTTGCGCATGCACAATTGCTACCATTGATCCTGGAGTGATGAAATTAAATTCGTAGGGGACCATCTAGGCACACTTTTCATAAAATCAAATTTCAATTTGAGTTTCATTGAAATTTCATTGAAAATTTCATAAATCGGATGAAAATTGTGGAAGTTGAAATTTTGAATATAATTTTTCACCTCCAAAAGTGTATACAGTTTTTTCCGCTATATTAGTAGACTCGGAAGCAAAAGGAAACTAAGCCGGTAAACTCGCGAAAACTGCCGGTATCGTTCAACGCTGTATCGTATTTTCATCGGTAGGTTCCTACCATGAAATGTAAATCTTGAAGAGAAATCGATCTTATGCAACATAGGTACATCAGCAGGTTTCGAGTTCAATTCCTGCTCTTTCAGAACTTCTTCCTGTTTTTTTTTCTTCTCGGCAGAAGTCATGGCTCTTCGAATTCAATCCCAGAAAGTGAGCAACGAGAGAGCACGACAATAGGTGAGGCGTCAGATTTGACGATTTCAAGGGCGAAAAGAAACTCAGGGGTGGAAGGTCTGTGGTCCTCAAGATTCAGGGCTGAAACCCCATGCAAGACAGATTTTTTCTTCTGCGGAATTCCTCCTATGCTACGCCAAGAGTGCAAGAGTCTGTACCATTTGTAAGTCTTTGCCATTTTTGAGACCCTCCACTCAGTGTATTTTGCATATATTGAAAGACGGCTCAATTATGGCATACTTCTGTGGGGTGGTTCGACGCATACTGAGACCATCTTCAAGCTGCAAAAAAGAACTATGCGGTCGATCTACGGCCTTGGTCTCAGTCAGTCGTGCCATTACTTACTTCAGAAAGTTTGGTGCACTGACTGTCCACGGTATCTTTATTCAAGTTCCTTACTTTATGTCAAGGACCACTTGGAATTATTCAGCACAGGAGCCCTGACTCACAACTCTATGAAACAAGAAACAAACATAACATGTGTCCTGCCCCGGTGAGACTGGCCAATCTACCTAGACCGATCCTCATCAGGTTGGATCTGCCACTTGAGCTAAAGAGTCTACCGTTGGAGGACTTCCGGCTGAAGGAATTGTTGATGTCGGCGGAGCTGTATAGTGTCGACGAATTTTTTGTTAGGTACGTTTAAATGATGTTACTTTGATGTTACCAATGATCCTTGTAGATGTTATTTAAATCACCTTAGTAGCTAGGTACCTATTTTATTTACAAACTAACCTTTAATACTTTCACCTCAGTTAATACCTTTTTTATTTACTCAACTGAAGTTGTAAGGCCTCTCGAGGGGTGTACAGTAAAAATTTAATGATTGATTGAAGAATATGACGGAATTTTTCGTAAAGAGCTCAGATTTACTTACAGCTTGTTTCTATCATATTGAAAAAGTTCAAATGTCATAGCTAAACAAGTCAAGGGAGGTCTATGAACGAAGGGGTCATATTAATCTACATGAAAGGATCAGCGAAGTATAGATCAGCACAAATGTATCCAGTAATTGAGAACATCAGAGCTGACAACCAAAATTATTAGGTCAGCAGTAATGCGGAAAAAGGATTTTGAACATTACGTAATGATTTTGTTAAGAGCAGGTCAAAGTAGCCAAAGGCACGCACAGAGCCGTCCACGTGGGTGAAGCGGGAAAGCAAAGCCGACGGGGTCACTAGGGAAGGAGTCGCGGCCAATCAATAGAAAGGAGGTGAAAGGCAGGTTGGAAGGGGCAGACTGCCACTCAATGGGAGTAGATTCTCCCCACCTGCAGGTTCCGCTCACGGCTCACGTGCATCCAGAACAACAGGCTTGGAAGTGTATTTCCCAACCGACTGCGCGCTGATTCAGCCAGCCACTGTGATTACTGGGGCTCGGCATATGGCATACTTTGTCCGCAATATGACCAAGTCGTAAGAAGTCTTAATACGATATAAGAGATTGGGGAAAATCGGATTATTTAAACTCGAGTTTACTTGTCTAATAATTTCATATTTAGCCTGTTTTTTTTTGGATTCGGTAATATTTCAGCCAATTTCCAGCCAGAAGTCATTATATTTCAACAATCATTCCATACCTAGAACACTTCAAGCTTACCGACCTGTTTGTTGCAAAAAAAAGTAAACCCGAGAAACTATTCTGGGTCTGCCGCAGTACCAATAGGTTCCTTAGGTCCCTAGGTTCCAATAGGAATAGGTTCCTTACCTCAAAAATGAAAGGGAGTCCCGATTCAGGGAACAAAACCTCTGCGGGCTGAGCTGCTGTGAACCTGACCGTCCATCATGTAGGCACTTACCATGGGATTAGCATGCGCCCTTGCTGGCTGAAATATGGGAATGAGAAGGTGGGAGTGGGTGTCAGGACTCATAGGAACTGCTCTGGTGAATTTTCGTTTTCATCGTGATTCTTGACTTTGGAATTGAAAGTGACCTAGTGTGAATCCAGAGGTAAAATGCCAAAAATGAAGGACTTTGGCCTGGGCATGGCTGACGATCCGGCAGGTTTCTCTTCGGACGGGAAAATTCTGTACTGCAAATTGTGTGGATTTTGATCATAGCCATAACCATGATTGGGAAACCTTCATTGACTTGGCTGGAAGGTTAAGAGTCACCAAAAACTGACTCCTCCTTTACTCCAAATGAATAGTCATATTTCAAAACCTTGCCATTGGTGAAGGTTAACGTGGAGCGGTCTTTCTCTCGTTTAAAATTAATTTTGACGGACCTAAGACGATCCTTCAAGACAGAAAATTTGCAGCAACATTTGAATGTCCAGTTTGATAGTTTTGATGTTTGAATGTGGTTTAGTTTTGGGTAGGTATATAGGTTTTAAGAGTATGAAACAAGAGTGAGTATGGAAGTGGGTAAAGAACCCAAAATAAAAAACTGTGGTAAATTTTAAAAGTTGTTGTCCTTATTAACCCTTGACTCATTTTTAAAGTATTGTAGGGTCATTTTTGGTATGTTTCGGTCATATTTGGTCTTTTTCGGGCATATAAACGGTCATATTTGTGGTATTTATTTGTCACATTTCTAGTTTTCATTTTT
>JAEMON010000007.1:4134023-4147067 GCA_030264115.1 Lygus lineolaris
CCTTTTATCATCATGATGGGGATGCCGATTTGTACTTTTTAGAAGGGAAGAGGGGGGTGGGAATGAGTGTCCGTACTTCACCTCAACAAAATACGGCAACCCTAACTATAGATGATGTTACGCCAAGGGCACTTTTAAATTCTCATGTTTATTACAAATTTATACGCGCAGTCTGAAAATAATGAAGAATTAACGCTAGTTTTCGGGTTCATTATGGACCTGGAGTTATTTATAGCCGGCAACCTTGGATTTCCGACGGCGCCCCCCAAAAACGAAATGGTAACGAGGGAATAACGGCCATAATTCACGTAGAAGCAATTGTCGACATCAATTATAACGGCGCTCCCGTTACACGGTTCAGCAGAAACTCGGTGGCTGAAGAAAACATGAATAATGGCTCGGCATCGTGTCGATTCATGTCCATTTTTCACTCTTGCCGAATTTATCATTCGGGCGGGGGGAATTTCGGTAATTATAAACATGAATAGGGTCAGCTGGGGGAAGTACAGAACAAATGCTATTTGTGCTTGCTTTAGAAGACGTAGAAACTACAGAGGGGTAAAAATGGAAGGTTCACACTTCAACATTGACAAGTCAGGAGAGTAGGTATAGTATTAAATCAAAAAGGTTAGTTCCGCTAGTGATAAGAACACAATTGGTTAATGTTTACGTACCTTACTGGAGAATCCGTCGTAACTTGTAAGTTGAGTAGGTACATGTGGAGAGCACTTTCGATGAAAGTACATCATCATCAGGCGAGTACTGAATTCAGTCTATCAGTGTAGGTTCCTATTTATATGGGTGTGAAGGGGAAGTGAAGGGGAAGGTGAAGGTGTCGAGAAGGAATTAGAAAGGAAGTGGACACGTGGCGGCTACGTTATCCAAAGTGAAGGGGATTTATGTTGGTTGTCTTTCTTTTCAAGTGAACAAAGGATGTAGAAAAGCCAGTCTCCAAATAGCCAAACGACCCAGGGACTCATAACTTTCATACTTACCTCAACAAGAGATGTATACAGAACAAATTTAAAAGGAAAAAAAACTAGTATAAGACTTCACTTATCCGCTATTATTGTTATCACTCGTACAGCAACCGTATGCAATCAGTACCATATTAGTATTTTCCCATTTAGTTGATACAAATAGACATAAGCTTGTCTAAATCCCCTCTCATTTGACAGACCAGGCCGCAAATGTCGCTAGTACACCCGAGCGGTGAAAGATGGACCGAAGTACACCCGGCGGAACGAATCCCCACCAAACCCAGAGAGCCTTAGTACACCCCGTTGATAACCGGCAGTACATCCAAAAGAGTACACACCCGGAAATAAATCAAATCCTACAATCGTGAAATTTAAATATTTATTCACTATCTTTGTAAAATTCCTATATCACAGCGTCTGACCAGACAATCAACATAAATCCCCTTCACTTTGGATAACGTACCCACCACGCGTCCACTTCCTCTCTAATCCCTTCTACCCACCTTCATCTTCCCCTTCACAAAGACCACAGATACACTGACGGACTGACTTCAGTACTCTCTCGACGGCCTGATGATGATGGACTTACATCGAAAGTGCTCGGCACCTGCACTCGACTTGATAGTTACGACGGATTCTCCAGTAAGGTAAAACGTTGTTGTAGGTATAGTTCTTGTCGATCTTGCTAAACTGGTGATGCAATTTTCTTAAAAGTGATGAACGGTCACAATTTTTCAGCCAATTATCGATAGAGCGAACAATAAAAAACTACATAATAATTAATTAGTGGTATAGCCTTCTATTCTAAACAAAATAATAATTGAATTATGGGAAATTTATCTAGTCAATGAATTGCTACTCTTACCTTTTTTTTTTTTTAAATGAAGAAGGGAAATCGTTAGACAATGAGGTGCTACAAACAAACCTAAAATGCATTTTCAAAGCCATAAATCTGGAACAACTCGAAATCGTTGAAATTTTCAGGGATTGTACGGGGTAGCCCCTAGACGGTCCCTTCATTTCCCGAAACTACGATTTCTCAGTTCTTAAGCCGCGAGAGGTGTAGGGCGAGCGTCACGCTCACCCCAATTTCTATTTTTAGGATATCTTCTGAAAAGGGACTCCAATCCTTAAATCCCTCTAGGTATGTGTCAGGTAGGTTTCCTGATCATTATGCGGTCATTTACCGTTTAATCCGATCAGCGATGATGAGGGGGCAGGTTGGTAAGCAAAGCGCTCACCCAACACCAATGCCATCCCTTCACTTTTCCTATATAAATACCTACCACATTCGAACCAGATTTTTCTCATTCCATTTCAAATATCTTTCAACGACATTACTAGTTCTTTTTTCTTCTATTTATTTATTTTATCCGCCATGGAACATGAAATGATGCGAATGGAGGAATAAATTCGGTAATTATTTATATATATTTTTTGTGTGGAAGTTAATGTATAATTACATGTACATACGTGCATTTGCGTGAAACATCTGTTTCTTTCTCTCCTGAAAATGATTTAGCACATTATCTGAGAATTTAGATACCTTCGAAGTTTTGGGTCAGTTGGAACAATAGGTAGATATTAGCTAACTTACAGACGAAAATTTGGAGGAAACGAGAGGAGAGCACGTACATTTGCCCGTAGTTGTTATTGGACTATTTGAGAGTATTCAAGGGGTTTGTTTCAGTAAGAATAATATGAGACAATTTATGGATGAGAATGTGGATTAAAACGTAAGAGTAGCTCGTAAATTTATATAAATATTCATAAAAAATATTTTTTATCTACCCCCCGTTTGAGTCGGATTAGCTAGCAAATATAGAGGCACAACATTCATATAGGGAGGGAGCATTATGTGGTTACGTACGTTCTGGATAAACAATATGCAAGAGGACATTCGTAAATCACAAACTGTTTTATCCTAAGATTTGCCGAGGACCACTTCGCTTGTTCAACGAAAACCTCGTGCAGGGTTCACCCTATTGTCGACCTTCGACCCGACAATCTTCCAAATCCGTCTGTTGTTTGCAGAGACAAACAAATACCAAAAACGTAAACAGATTCGCCAAGGGGATTCCAACAGGTAGTGGTCGCTTCTGTTTGGAATGGCGAAGGAAGCTTTGCGGCTTAATTCCTTGAAAGGCTACTGAGAAGGGGAGGGCTGAGGGGATCCTGTTCCACTTAATTCCTGAAAACCCCATCTCCGCAAAGCTTGCTTCCTCCGGAGAAATCTTCGCTGGAGATCCGTCAAAGCTTTCTGTTATTATTCTGACGGCCCTCTCACTCTATCTCTCTCCTCAGGGGAGGGTCAGAAGAGTAATTCCTCCGGATCGGACGGGAGACACATAGAAACAAGAATTTAAATCCTCAGTCGGTTTCACAAAAGATAATGGAAATCGTATGTTTGTATAAACCTTGAGGATATAGCAGATACAATTACAAGGTATCTATGTAGCGCTCTCAGAGGAAATCGAGTATCAGACCCCCGAGCGAATAGGGGCTAGAAAAACGACGCAAAAACAACCGCTATAGGTTGCTGATGAATCACCTTCAACATTCGAGTTCAGAGGAACCGTGATTTATTTGCACAAGCGTAGGGGCTATGGAGCTTTGGTTGGAGAACTGCCACAGTCCTTATCCATATTGAATAGCATACTGCATGCATAGCATAGTTGTTTTAGGTACATTACCTATAAAAAGTTACGGGTAAGAAAAGTTCCAGTCTTGCAGCATGAGTTAATTAATGAGCGAATTTTCAAAGAATCATTTTAGCCAATGTGGTGGGCGATTCGTATAGGAAATTTACGATGATTCCGAATATACCGCATGTTCCTATGTTTGAGATGGTAATTTACACAAAAACACTGTTTTGATCCTTTTTTTTTTTTTTTTTTTCAAAGTTTGACCCCATGGAGTACTTGGAAAATTCTGACCCCTTGGAGTACTTAGAAAATTCAGGCCAACGAACTCATCCAATCTGTTGATATTATTGACATTTTAAATTTTTTTCATTTTTCAGATCGATTCCAGGGTAAGATATCATCTGGAGTGACACATACATTCATACATATAAATTGTAATATACACATGAAATGAAAGAGTGTAAACTCTCGGAATCGTTTTAGAATGGTCTGAAACGGATTTGCATGGAGAAAAGTGTTGAAAATTTGCATAACTACAATTTTGAAGCCAATGCAATAGCTGACTTTTCGTTGAAAATTCGCACTTTTCGTTGATTTTCTGGTGTATTTGGATTCAGTCAAAAGTTCCCTATAAGTTTCCTTTGGCTTTTCTAGAGTCATTTTCAGAAAGTACGAATTTCAGAAGGCTTAGATCCATAAATTATATCCTACGTCGATTTTATTATCAAGGTAACTAACTTACAAGCATGTTTATGAGGAATTCATTTTTGACTAGAGACCCAAGCAACGAACAAAATGAAAAATACGGATTGACCCTACTTGATATACCGAAAAAAGTTAAATATACCGAAAAGTTAAATCCGAATCTAAGGTGAATCAAGGTACTCGTTCTTACCCTACAGATATACCCATGAAGCGGGAAGGACTCAACAAAGAATGGAGGGAGAAGCGAAACTCCGTCCTTGAAGGGGTTGGAAACACGGTAAGATGATACATCGATCTGATGTATAGCACCGATTATGCAACAGGTACGAGGCCCTTAACGACCAGAGCAATCAATGAGGTAGTTTACCTTATCAACTGCAAATAGCCCACATATCACGGCGCCGGTCTTATCGCCCAAAAAAACCTACCCCACAAAAGTATCGTCATATTTTTAAAGTCTTTTATGAAGCCATAATTGATTACTTTTTTGTGACGATTTTGCGGACGCCGTCCTTGCTATTTTAATATAAATACCTAAGTATAATAACAATTACATACATAGCAAGGGCTTGTGCGTATTCGTTAAAATTGTCTTTCATCAGTATGAGAACCTCAATGTCGTCTCATGCATATTTTAAGTTAAGAACTTGGCGTGCATTGATTACTTATCGATAAGGTAATCGTGTTTACAATCCAGCTAACCCTTCTTAAAAACTTGATAACGCGAGAGCGGCATGTTACTTTCAGAAACGGAAATAATTCCACGAGAAAAATTGTTGAGAGTGGAACTTGTGGTCAAAATAAAAAATTCGATAACAGTTCAAGCGGGTAATAATTCTTTCATTTCATTGTTATACCCAGCCAAAATTGGCCATAACAAGGTCAAAACCACTATTCCCAATTAAAACAGTGAATGAGACAAGGCACTTTCCCTTTTACAGAGGAATCTACGATTTTACCCTTGTCTTTTCTGCCATAAAAAGGTAAACCGTCTAGGGTAGATTCCTCAAAATCGAAACTTCTCATAGTGCAAGTCAACATTTTTTTTAAAGTTATTTCTTCCTACCTCCTCCTCCTCCTCAGGTAGTTTTAAATTCAAATTTACTTCGCCCCACTGCCAATTATCCTATATTTAGTGATTACGTACCTACATAAATATATGAACCGAAATATCGCCAAAATTATCATGGTCGTATGTTCGATTGTGCTTCTGGTCAGAGGTTTTTATAGGTTTTAATGGAGGAGGTAAACCAGCTCCGCATACAGCTTAGTTTTCCCTCCATCAAGCTTCAAGAAAGATGAGGCAGATGTGACATTAAAGTGATTAGTTAATCAGCTTAGCTCAGAGCATAAATACTGATACTGGCTCAGAGGACTGTTGGTATATTTGCTGGTTTTTAATGCGTGTATACCTATGAGGAAGCAGACCATGGAATTACAACAGCCCAAGGAAACTCAACAGAAGCGTAATGCAGTAGATGGGCACGTTCCTCCATCCCGCGGCCAGCATTAAAATTTAAAGCATCTCTAAAAGGGGCAATCAGTTCTCCCTGTGAACAACCGCAACTTGAGAACTCTCCTCGTAGGGGGGGGGGGGGGGGGGGGGGGGGGGGGGGGGGGGGGGGGGGGCTCCATGAGAAGCTTTCTCTGTCTCAAGGATTTAACTTTCTTCTCACCTGACTCTCATCCTCCGGTTCAGAAGGGCCCATGAATGTATGCAATGGCTTATGCAAATCTACTCCAAATACCCCTCTCGGAGGGCTGCAGGGTGAGGTACGCCCTTTTCTCCCGCATAAGGAAGAACAAATTTCCGGCCTTTATACCCCTTCTAGAAGGGTCTTTGGAGCAGCTGGAAAACGCGACGAGGTACTTTTACTTTCTGCTTCGCTTATAAAATCGCTCCCTCATAAATACGCCGGAAATTCGTTATTGTGATGTTCAGGCGAGAGAGGTTTTTTCCCTTGTTCGCTCCTTCTTTCTCTGTTTCGGGTTGTAGCACGATACGACGAAAGCCGATTCCGTTGCTCGATATACGGGATTCTTCACCCAACAAAGGCACTCAGAGAGGGAATGTAAATGAAAGGAGAACCTCATATATATACGGTCGTGATCGGAAATATGTAAAACTTATGGAAGGGTTATATTTCGTTCGAGTATGTTCAACTTCTGCGTACCTACCCATCCTCATAAAACCAGTGTACAAACGTAAAGTCGAAGTGATTCAGAATGGTAAGTTAGCACACGTCGTGTGGTGTGAAGCTCATCGAAGCATAACAACCGACGGCCTTATCTGGTTGAATAAACCGGTTCCCGTGAGATCACCGAAGTGTGAACTATCAGCGGCGTGGTTAGTACGGGTGGGTGACCGCCTGCGTGCCTGGGACCACGCATCTCAGTATTTTCGCGTCGGGCCGTCGGCGATCCCCTCTCCACTCAAGGGGGTGAGGCAATGAGTAGCGTAGAGCGAAATCATCAGAACAAATTCTGATCCTCCCTTTGGAGGACAGCTGATGACGTCCGCGACGCCTGGAGCGGCAGTTGGACTAAAATCCAGCCTGAAATGGTTGTTTACTTTACCTTACTTGGAGCATAAAAATAAAAAAAATTATACCTATCAGAAGATTACGCTGAGATCGATACGCTGATTTCCTCCACCCCTCTGATCTGCTCTTGTGACGCTGTTCGGCATAACAAATTTGAAGCATTTGAAAAACGACTAACCCACACATTGGCAGGGAAATGAGAGAAACCACATCGGTGGTAGCGGGAGTTCTCGGTGATAAGAGCTATATCCACACGGGGCTCCAGAAGATGGTTGTTATTTCCCTCAGATACTTGGTGAATGCAGCCATTTTGGTTTTCAGTGAGATCTATCTAAAAAGGTTCAATCTGAGGAGGTTCAATCTGAGTTTAACTTCAGCAAGCCGCCTACGCACTGTATCCACACTAACATCAATTTCGGGCAATTCGAAGTCGCTGAGTGGTTGGGGCAAAAAACATCAACTAATTCACTTTGGACGTGTATTTCTACACAAATACGAGGTGCGCCGGTTTTTTTGCTGTCTAGTTTATTATTTCAAAGTCTGAAAAGCCTCCAAGGAGGGCTAGTCTTGGGTGGGTTTCTGTTACAAACGGTGTGTCCACCCTCATGATTAACAAACACATAAAACAAGTCCGAGGTTTCTGTTTTAACCGATTCATTTGAGGCCCTCTAAATTTCATACGTTTCAAGTTGCGTAGAATCAGGATACCTACTATTATAGGTATGCACTAAGAACGCTGACGATAGATAAAACAGGGTTGCAAAGTCAAACTTGGTTACGAGTTGGAGCAAATTCAATTAACATCCATCCAATTTCTCTCCTTTTCCGAGCGTTTTACGACGAGGAAAGGCATTGTTTTGAGGTTACGGAGCTCCGGAGGGAACCTTTGACCCAATTAGTTGGCACATAAAGTAGCGGGAGTGATAAGAAAGTATTCCCACTGGGCGTAACTAGCGCTGCGAGCGGCGGGTCCGGGAGTGAGGCGGAGGGATCAAACTCTTTGTAGCACTCTCAAAACATTCAGCCCTTATCGGAACGGTGCGCGAGATAAAATCGTTTGACGTTATTCCCAGGTAACGGTTCCGTAATCCTCACTGAGCTCTCTTCTATATCACTTTCCACTCTGGACGCTCAACCCGTTCGCAGTCGATCTCAGCGGAAAAGGAGGTTTCAATCTCTGAAAACCCCAAAACCTTCCTTTGAATTTATCTGGTATTTCAAAGAAGGATCATCTCCGAAGCAAGTTTTCCTTCAATTGATGCGCCTTTATTCATATTTCGAACGATAAGTATGGAGGAAAGTATATTATAAATACGTGGTCTCATTCCTTCAAAAAAGTGGGCAAGAAGCAAAATTGTTCAACAGACATTAACTAGGTAAATAGGCGTAGGTAATAGCTCCAAACAACCAGCCCTGTCAAGAGGGAGGGGATATAATAAAATTAAATAAATAATAATTTAAAAATATAATAATAATAAATCATTCGAAAAAAGAATGAAAAAATAAGGCCTTCTTTTGGGGTCAATCATCAATCTGGAAATTTGGGACGATGGAGGACAAAGATATGAAAGAAGCGCGCAGTAACTTTCTGGAGCGATTTCAACTGACGCGTCTGAAGAACTTTTTGAAGTACTAGTCCAAACATATTATATTCACAAGCCAACATGGAATTTAACTTGGCTCCGTTTCATTTACTGAAATATGTAGGTAATAAAAAATTTGTAAGCCATTTTCCCCAATATTTGTATTGGATTGAGAATTGTGTGCACTGAGCGATCGTTTAGTGCTCTAGCCTCTATAAAAACGTCTGCCAGGTTGGGCAGTATAACTGCCTCACTTTTGTAACAGGGGCGGAATTGTTAACCTCCAACTATATCCTTCGAATTTGAGAGAAATCGGTCCATTAGGAAGCGATAAATCGTAGTTACTGGAAATTCAGGTTTGGGCATGCGGAAAGTTTTAGTGGAATGATGGCCGAGTGGGAACTGTTTTCAAGGTAATTTTGGGAGCTGAATTGATTGAGCTACACGCTGATTCTATCACCGTGAAGTCACAGGATCCAAGTAACCATGGTTACTTTCGGGCGGTCCAAGGGGCTGAGACCCAAGCCAGGCACTTAGCACCAAGTTTATTACTTATTCGATTTTTGGATTCTATACGTAACACATCAAACAATTTTGATGAATTCCTGATTCTTTTTGAATAGTTATATATTTATGTTGCATAGGTACCTACTCAAATGACTGTTTCAAAACTCGTTCGATGGTTCGGATTCCATTTTGCCATAATTAAGAGTCAACAATTTGAAGATCATTCAGAGGGAGGCTCAGGCCAAACACAGGATGGCGTTATAGCAGCTCCGCTAATGGAAGTCCAGGTAAGTAGTTGAACGAATCCAAGAACTTTCCCCTAACTTGGCACGACTCCAATCGGAGATTGCAGACCACAAACTTCATCTTGTCGCATCTACTATGGATTATGTACTTAACGCCAACTTGGTCGGTCATTTCCCTCAACTTAGGTATTCCGCCTCATCAATAGCGAGAAGGTAGGTACTTAAGTAGTGTAGTTGTCCACTAAGTAATATTATACGCTTGACTTTAATGAACTGGAACTAATAGAAATCCTATCATATAAATCATAGAAAACAACAAAATAAAATAGAATGAAGCTGTTGTCAAGACCAGCATAAGTTACGAGACGTAACTAAAATAATAGGTCGAAATTGTGCGTACAAAACTGTAAATTGTAAAAGTTTTTACCACAGTCAAATATATTTGTGGCTTACCCCCCTTCCCCCCTCCCCCAAACGGCTGTATGACCCAATGGGTACAGTGTACATATTTCCTTCTGTGTACTACATTGTTATAATTATGATATTATTATATTTCTGTGGCACTGACAAAACTGAATGTGCCGGAAAAATCGAGCTACTTGATCAGCCGAGTCAAAAATTGAGGTCCCTCCCTGATCAGGTAGTAATAAATTATTATTCTGATGACAGAGGAACAGTGAGCTATCCATGCACTATGGTAAATGATACACCGTTGTGTAATAATTTGTAGCGTTTTTTACATTGCTGCACCGCCCCAAGACTAATAAATTGGGGGTACATGAGAAGAGTTTAATTCAACAAATCAGGTGGGTACATTAGCGCTGGGGTTTATGACCTTGTTGGTTGTTTGTAGAACACCAATATTATCTACCTATCTACCTACCATGTGATGATGCATTTTAATCCTTTTATGTCTCTGGACAAAATACTCGACCGAACAAGACGACACTGAGTCTGTAGACAGATACTTTGCGACGCTTTTTCCCTCGCCTTACTGGCTGCAGATCCCACTATTGGATACGGCGAACTCAGTTTCGGTGCCTTTATGGATTGTTCGGAGGTGTCTGTTACAGTATCCGCACATTGATAAATAAGAAGAAGCATGGAAGAAGGCGGCAGACGCGGAATCCATAGACCTACAAGGTCTTCTATGGCTGAACCCCACATAGGTGTGAGAGACATAGACGTGTTTCTTCGTTGGACAGGGTGCATCGTAGGGTGATGAACGGATGTAGGTCTAGTTGGCAGGTGGTGGTTAGATTTGGGAAGGCTACCAAGGCTTTGGGCTCAGTTAAAGCGGCTGGAATTGAGCGATAGTTTGCTGATTCGGAAATGGGAAAGCCCAGTATATCAAAGAATCAATTTATTATAGTCGGTCTTCATACTGATTAACGGCTTTTGCTAGACGAGTAAAAATGTCTTTCCACTCGGTGTAATCTGACCCCTGACCTCCGGGAGCGTTCGGCTTCCAGTCCTTCGCCTGCTAACAGCCCACTCGGTTGCTGGTCGGCCCAAGAATTTTTACATTTCATGTCTCACACAGGTCAGAATAATGGAACCTTCTAAGTGATAAATTCCCCGTGTCGAGCGAAGCGATACCTGTTTTCACCGGACGATGAGTGGAATTTTCGTTTAGCAATTTCTACCGACGTCCCCGCTCCCCCCCTCGCCCCCTTTCCAAGTCGAAACCATCCTTCTCATTGCCTCCTGGACCGACCCTCGGATGTTCTATCCCACCTAGCCAACTCTATCGATATTCTTTTATTAAGATATTCCAGTATTCCTCCCATCACCAAGGGTGGAGAAACCCACCGAGGAAAAATTGCTGGTTCTCCCTATTCTCATTCTCTCTCTGGCACAGCTCTTTATTTCACGAGGAAGATTGAAAAAGGTTATGTAAGAGAAAAAATGGCGTCACGACCTGCGGAGTAACTGGAAGCTCCAAAGTGACGTAGGCACATCTCTAATTAATTCACATCACGATTCCGTTTTTTTCGTGTTCGTCGGATTTGCTTTTTACGGGAAACATGCCAGGGGAGTCGTGGTTGGAATATTCAATCCAGTCCGTCTCCCCTATGAAGGTAATCATGTAGCACTTCATTGGACGTGAGAGGGAGTCTAAAAGGTTCTCCTGGTAGGCTATCTCGTTCGGGTTCAGAATAAGTTTTGGAACATTTTCGAATTCGTAACTAGTTTTTAGGCACAGCCGTCACCTTATGTTTGAGTGATTTGGACTATTTTCTTTACCTTACTCGTGTTAAGGATTGTGATAGCTTCATTTTCTTCGAAAATTTGCTAAAATATCAACTACGTCTGGTAGTAGAGTGTGCTTGCGTATGTACGCATTTCTGCGAACACCTTAACTCACGACCCAATCGTCCAAAATCGCTAAAACTTTGATGGTTGTTCGAATTAGGAACTAGATGGCCCCTTGAGAATTTTGTCGAGAATTGGATCAGTCGGATAGCCGAACTCACCTCTGACAAGAAATGCTAAAAGTTTGATGGATTTGAGCGTTACCAGAACACGATTCCCGCCCCAATACTTCAGCCGAGCCACGTAATCCATGGATTTCTTTACAACAGACGTTTCTCTACATTCAACTCTGATTTTTCAGGTAATCATTGAAATTTCCATTAATCGGATGCCAGGAAATGTACCTCATATTTTCCTGTTTGCCCTTATAATAACAGGAAAAACACTCTGCCAAGGGGAAATGGCACATAGGTAGTTTTCTTACGTCCAAGAAAATTTTGTATAAAAAATTGTGTTGTTCAAATTGTGTGATCCTGTTGATGTTTCTCAGTTTAGACAGATGTTAACATAATCGAGTAGATACCATTCATTCAATCATTATGAAATTCATATGGGCGCTCAAGGGCCCCTACCGGTACGATGCCTGAAAATTTGAACAAAATCGGATTAAATCTCCGGAAGATATGTCTGTAACAAGGAAATGCGGACAGACAGACCGACAGGCACGGACCCAAATTTGGTCAGAAAGCTCTGAAACGTAAAATGCGAGTGGATATTCCAATTTTGGAGAACAAAATTTTTTTCAATTTTCAAAGTGAAAGCAAAGCTCCCTCTACCTTTGGTGGACTCGGAAGCAATACATTAAAAAAAGTACAATGTACATAATTATAAAATGTAGGTACCTCATATTTTCCTCTATAATTACTATCCTTGGGGGTCTTTACGGGCATCGGGAGAACGAAAAAATGAAAAACCCTCCCCTGCAATGAAGAAGCAACCTATTTGACACCTTTGAAGTACTCTAGGAGACCTCAGTGCTCTTTTGGTTTCACCTTTGAAAACTGACATTCGGCGTTTTTTTATGTGCCAGAAAAAAAACTGTTTCACTTAATTCAAAAAAATACTAGAAAACAGTTGTTTTTGAACAGTTAAAAACAGTTTCCTTTTCTCGAGAAACAACTTGTTCATTTTATAGTGTTTAAAACTCTTTTGAGTAAACACAACATGATTTAAACAAATGTTTGAAGTTGTAACAACTCGGACCAGTGCAATATTAAACGCTAATCTTGGATCTTGGATCTCAGCACTTAGATACATCTAAAGATTGTATGAGACACCTCCAAGCTTGAAGTGCACTCTTGCTATTCTTTGAGAAAATAGAATAGATTAGTGAAATAGTTCTGGAGCTGCGGCTATGATAACACATTCCAAGTTTACGCATGCACAGTAGCTAATTCTTTTCCAATCGTGGCGAAATTAATAGGTACCCCTTTGTCTTACAGTCAGCCCCCGACAACCCTGCAAATTTGAGCGAAATCGGTCCATTAGGAACTGAGAAAGCATGAGCTAATGAGCGAATT
>JAEMON010000007.1:4156649-4167563 GCA_030264115.1 Lygus lineolaris
TCGTTTTAGAATAGTCTGAAACGGATTTCCATAGATACCATTTTTGAAACTTTGCATTATTGAAATTTTGAAGCCGTGGCAATAGCTGAATTTTCTTCGAAAGTTCTCTAAAACGTGTTTTTTGAGGTTGTTGGTGAAAATAACATCTTACATAGGAACATGTATGAAATATTAGGAATAAGCGCAAAATTTCCTATAAGAATCACTCCCAAAATTGGTTAGAATTATTCGCTCACCAACTCATGCTGCATGAATGAAACTTTTTTCAAACGGACTTCTGAGTAGGTACTATTTTTCCAAGAGCTCTGAATAATATTCTACAAGAAAAAATTGACGAAAATTCCCCATTTGACTTGCTTCCGTAAATCTCCAGTCGTCAGATACCTTTCTCTCTGGGATCCAACCATCTAACACGGACCGGATAACAGGACGGAGTTGCTCAAGTACTGCTAATTATGTGTCCTAATGTAGAGATGAATATTCAACTTGTTAGAGCTGATACACTGAAATTTCATGTTGATGGAGATTGATGACATTCGTCGGCCGATATGTGGAGCCATTCAGGACCTCATGAAAATGTTGGTTACGGTAGGTCGAGGTTGAGGCACCAGTCGCGACTACTGGCAGAGCTGGCATCATAAGAGCGTTTTAGAAGATGAACACGCACAGTTCTCTTGGCACTCTGCCATTCGGACACATCCTTGTATCCGTTCATTCCTATCCACTAGTTGAATACGTTCGAATCCATTAGGTTGAGAAATTATCGTATCACTAAAACAATCTGATGCTTCGGGTCATCAGAATATGAATGTTGATAGATGTAGTCTGAAATGATGGGGGATAAGGGCATCAATCGGATCGTGAGGAGTTAAAACGAAGTTTCATTCGACTAAGATATCTGTACCTAATAACCATTATTATAATTGACAACGATAATAATTGTTTGCTTGCTCATTTCTTTTCCGTTTTTCATTTAAATATGAAACATGAGCATCAATAGTAACATTATTAATTGGTGGTGATGGAATACGAAAGTATGCTTGCAAGTTTCTGTGATCGAATTTCAACGTGGTTATGGGCTGGGTATATAACATTTTAAATTAAACGCCGGTTAACCCGTAAGTTGCACGAGTCAAAATAATTTGTTTCCTTTTTTCCTCGTTATGCTTAGTTTCCGTGTTGACAGACTAATTTTCCATGCTTCGGAAACCACCTCACGGCGATACAAAATGATAGAACACCTGATCCCTAGCGACCAACGTATTCCCGTGTGTGGGTCGTGATGAACCGTCAATTCGAGGTAAAGAGAGACAATAAGAGCATAATCTGGCAAGGACCCTTGCCATCATTAAAAAAAATACAAAAACATAAAAATCCGAAGACCTCTGCGGACTTCAGGGCAGATAGACAGAATTACGTTTTTGTCAACATAAATATAGGGAATTAATTAATCGTTTTTATTTGTTAATTTGAAGAATTGAGCTCCTGCAGAGTAGACAATTAGCTCCCGGATCAGCTGACTCAAGAATTGTACATCCAATATAAGGTGAAATTTGGATCGAATCCGGAAAACATATTTATGTATCTGATTCACTGTTTTATCATAAATTGAAGTGGATAAAAAGAGTAGGTACGTATAATTTTCTGAAACAAGTTTCATTGTTTCTAATACGAATAATATCGATCGATCGAATAGCGTGGTTTATAAATGAATATAATCATAGTAGGCAGGCTTTCGTTGCCTCTATTGAAACTTGCTCCCAACCACGCCCCTTTCCCGATATGAAGGTCGCTCTAAACTCCGATACCTTGCCAAAACCTATATCCGATATTCCCCTTCCGAAAGGCGGTGGAAGTAGGACTATCAATATCTATCCAGTAACTTGTCAGTTCACATTGTGAGTAAAATATGCGATGTAGGGATCACTAATTGTAAAATGATACCCAACATCGTGATATGCAGGATAATTAAGTAAAATCCCCCCGCAGACAGGAAAAATCACGAAACTGTTGGAATTTCCACTACTCCGGGAAGTTAGTTGTGTGTGTACGTGCTTATCATAAACCATTCTTTCACGACCACAATGGACCTAAAAATTATTATAGAAATTCAGAGGTAATGTTAGGTATTACATTTTCTCATTTCGACCTATTTTAGAGGCTGTGGATGCGAAACCGTGGAATAAGCCATCGCCCATATCTCACGATCCTTGCGTCCTAGATCGTTCGCTCGGGGTTAAGACCTAGATGGTCCAGTATTTATACATTCAATCTCAAAAAACCGATATGCTCATGGGGATATGTCAGAACTTTCAAACGCACGTAAAATACCAATTCCAAGTACAAAATCGTTATATAACTTTATCCTAGCTCGGGGCTGGGTCAAAAACCATAAACCTCCAATAACTAACGACCCGAAGGTGGTGCTTCCAAAATTGCTCAAAATTGTCCTGTAGGTAGGTATCTTGTTCCCAGAATAAATATTGGCAGAGCCACGTAATCCATGGATTACTCCCGACCAGACGAAGAGTACTAGGAAAGAACGTCCTACCTGAGAGTTTATTTCACCAAAAACTCGAAGGTGGAAGTACGCATGCAATTATTTATAGGATATCTTGTTGATAGGATAGGATAACTGCTGTTGAGCATCAAATAAGGAAACGAACGATTCCACAGAATATTCCAATATTGAAACAGGAAATTTACAAGCCTCGGAGATCAAGAGTAGGTACCTACCTAAAATGAGTGCTATAATTTGGAGAAGCTTGCACGAGTGCATAAAATTGAGACTGAACTAGGCATTCCTTCATTGTAAAAACGATGGTTTACTACTAAATTCGTCACTTTTATTTCAATTCACACAGATTAACAACATATTTATGTAGGTATGCTCAATGAGAGCAATATGATTGCCGTCGAAAGTTGTGAAACACAGCTTATTCGTGAGGTGGAAAGGCACGAAAATCTCGCGAGTCTGATAAGTCTCCTGAAAATTCCTGAGAGTGATGAATTTTGATGAGGGTTTTGTTTTCTTCTGGCGTAGAACGAAAGTAATTACCCATCCAATAACAACATCAATTGCCGACTACACCAATATTGAACCGTTTTCGTCTGGAAAGGTCTTCACCATCGTATTTGAACATAAAAAAAACCTTATAGAATTTGCCAAAAACGAATTTTTCGTTGAGATTTGGTAACTTCCAGAAAAAATCATATTTAAGGTGATGGGAAGCTAAAGTTGGTTTCATTCGACGCAGACTTTGACAGTTTGACAGTTTTGTTATTTTTGTAAAAATAATTTTCGGATGCTCCAATAGTCAAAAACTTACTATTTTGGCTAATTGTGCAACTAATAAGGTATTTTTCCCGGTATTTTTCAAAACCTACATAGATCGATCATTGAAAATTTCGACCAAATAATCGCATTTCGGATTGGTTTCTTCTCGAACTTCCTGACACAACAGAATAATCCAAATAAATTCAGCTGAGTTGAAAATTTCGCTGAAATGGGAGGTAGCTTCGTACATTGTTTCAAATCTTTGGAGTTAATACAGGGCATTTAAGTCTCCGGACCAATTTCAGTATTTTCACGTTTCAGTATTACTCTCTCTCTCTCTCTCTCTCTCTCCCCCTTCCCATCATTAACCACCATCCTCTCCACTGAAATGATGAAATATAGCTTCTTTCACCGAGGTAAAACCCGAGTCCTCGCCGGTAAATCAACAGAACTTGTTGGACCTGGTAAATGGGAGGTCCAGATTTACAGTGCATGGAAGCGAGAGAAGTTAGACGGAGAGAGCGAGAGAGAAATATGCTTCGAAGACTAGCAAAGAAAAAAATAAAAGAAAAGGGACGGACCAGGAGTGGGAGCACCACAGAAAAAAGACCTGGGGTTTTTCTTGTCCGACCATTGAGAACCGCCGGTCCTCCATTATTTCGCGATTTTCTTTTTTCTACAACCATCAGGGAGAATTAAACGATATTTTTACAACATTGCCTCGGCTTTCAAACAGAATAACTAGTACTATGAATATAAGGTTTGGAATCAGCATGATTTAGCGCTCGTACCATATCTGCGGTCATAGAAGAGGAAGTTAATTTTATTACACATCACATCTAATTTCATGTAGCCAATTTCCCCCTCCGTTCACTCCCTTCTGAAAAGTACTGGTAAGTACGTACACAAACTAAGTTGGTTGGAATCATCGGTTTGGCGTTGTGACTCCTTCACATAAAATGAGAAGAACGTTTCTCGTTCAATGATTGACCGATTATAAACCAGTCACGCAAGATAAAGTTGATGAGCGAACTTTCAAAGAATCATTTCAACCATATTGGTGGGTAATTCTTACAGAAAATGTTGTTCTGATTCGGAATCTATTCAATAAATAAGTAATGTTGATAAGTTCACGCTTTTACCGCTGGCGGATTTTAGTGCGGTTTTTTCGATTTGACCGGAATTGCCATGGGAAGGTTCATTTATAGCTAACGTAAAACTATTTTCTCCTTTCACCTTTTCACGACCATTTTTTTGCTGTTGCTTTGGCATTTTTTTCCTAAATAGGGAATATTGTTTTCTGTCGCTACGACGAAAGAAGTTGTAGGTGAGTAAATATGTTTGATTGTTGGCTACTATGATCATGCTTGGATCAAAGTGATCGATGATGGAAACGATCGTATTATTATTGGCCTCTAGCCATCACGAGTATCAGTTTTTATTGAAGATTTCGAAAAAACACCATTTATGAACAGTCTAGCGTCAATGTCTTCTGATTCATGTAGATCTGAATTCATTTTCTGTTGAATGTTGTGTTGTTCAGTTATGTTGAGTTCTACTGAAGAGCAAGTTTGATATTGAACAAAAGAGCAAACCCTGATATTGACAGAAGATGGGGCAGTGTCTCAGCGGCAGTCTGCATGAAGACAAGAAGAGTTGAGCGGCCTGTACTCACGGTTGTTTAAATTGTTTAAATGGATTTCTGTTTTGTAAGTGTAGGCTAGCCCTTCAGGTTGGGTCACTCTGCTGTTTGTCTTGTTATTTCATTTTTTACATATTATAGCTTTTTCTTTTCGGCTGTTTTTAATACTATCATACAGACTATAATTGTTGTTCTTTCCGTTTTTCGTTGATGTAGTTTGACGTATGCAGCCTGTCGGCCCTTTTATGACTTTGGTTGTTGCTGCTTGGCCACTAGGATCTTTGACGTGTTCGAGATTTTCTCGGATGATCACTTAATTTTCAATCCAAGTAAGTACTGTTGTACTTTTGGTTCTTTTCGATATGGTGGTACCCATGTTGTTGCTGGGTTTTTTTTTTCATGCAATGCCTTTGTTCCTTGTAGATTTTTTTGATAATGTGCGCAGTTGACGCACGAAACGTGAAATACAACACTTAACATGATGGAGTAGTTCTCATATCCCTATCTCCTGGGCCGCATCCCGACTAACCACGATGACCAAACATCACACGGCCGACTATACTACCCACATAATAGAATGTAATAGAAATAGGAGCACCTAACCAGTCTGAGGATGTGAAAGTTGTCATTCGAGACCCTCGCATAGCAGGTGTTCATCAACGACAGACGAATGACCTCTCGGTAAATGAGACAGCTGTAATAATCAGTGTCGATAAAACCTACTGTAAAAGAAAGGAACAACATAATTGATAATCAAAATCAAGAAGCATCGTTTACTTTCTTTTATTGAACTACTACGAATCCAAATTATAGACCCTTATTTGCTTAGCCCCATTATTATGATTTTGACCCTTCATACCTAATACTTGATACCTAATAATGAATAATGTCTTTTTCTTTTCCACAACCTTTTTCATCAAATGAATTAATATTGTCTACAACAATATTTGACCGCTAAATTTGATTTTGACTCAGTTTTTTGCGGAAATGACCAGAATTGCTAGAAGAAGATTTGTGGGTAATTCTAAAAACTAGGTACTGGCCTCACCTCTCTCTCTCGGTAGGCAATAATAAAGTTAACGATACTCAGTCGCTTTCCTGAAACTGACTTTGGAAAAATTCCAACTGCTTTCAAAATCTGAAACATACTTGCGGGGTGTAAGAGTGGAGCATTTTTTTGGAAATGCAAGTTTGAAGAAGACTTGATAGGTCATGAACTTGATTCTAGCCAAAATAAAAATCAAACAGCAAGAGATCTCGATACTTATACGACGCCTTCGACGGCCAACCAAGAATACCCCTCCTATTGACTTCAGGACCTCACCAACTCCATCCCACAGGGCTGTGAAAAATGCCATCCAAGGATCACCTAGTAAAAAGTCACCAGGATATGTCGAGATAACCAATAATAAAACTATTACTAACAAATTTGCCTAGAAAAACGCTAGTACTTCTCACACAAGTATATAATGCGATTCTTCGAACTACCTACTTTCCTTCGGAATGGAAACGCTCACAAATCATCATGATTTAAAAACCCCTGAAAGATGCGCGAGACCTCCAGCGCTACTGACCCATCAGACTGATATCAATATTCTCAAATATCTTTTAGCGAATAATGCTGTCGAAACTTATACCATAATTCATGAATGTTATGCCGTCATTCCAATTCGGATTCGGACAATCTCATTCCTGCCAGCAGCAGCTCCATAGACTCATCGAAGAAATTCTAGACACTCACCAGAATCAGGAAATTTGCCAAGGAATTTTCCTCGACACCGAAAAAACCTATGATAAGGTTTGGATCCGTAGCATACATAACGAATCGAACATTCCGTGTAAAATGTGACTATACTATCTCAACCATCAAAAAATCATTTCATCGGTGCCTCAAGGAAGCGTGTGGGGGCCAACTCTCTATTTGATATATATTATTTATGTAAGACACACCCACTTCACTCAATACCAATCTAGCAATGATTGCGGACGATCAGACCATATTATCACGAAAAAAAATTTTAATGTCAATAATATCGAAAGAAAGGATGAGTTCGTTGGCCAGAATTTTTTGAGTATTCCAAGGGGGCAAATTTTGAAAATTTAGAGTCAAAAATTGCTTTAAAAAAATTCGTTTTTTTAGTAAATTACCATCTTAAACATAGGAACATAGTGATATATTCGGAATCGGCGTGAAATTTCCTATAGGAATCACCCGGTAAATCGGTTAAATGACTCTTTGAAAATTCGCTCCTCAACTCATGCACCACTGCTCATCGGGATACCGTCCCGCATGACCGAACGGTCTTGCAAAACTACATAACCGTGGCGCCTGGTACTGAGTTAGCCACATCTCCGTGGCTTTTGCTCCCACTAACTCCTCCTGGTGGTTTTTATACATTTAAAAAGAAATTCAAAACATCTGCTAAGTAGGTGTGACTCTATAGGCTTCCTCGCATCCATGACATTATTGAATAGATCATTGTAGTTTGTTCGAGAGGTCCCTGTGACTCGCATAACAGTCTGTTTATGTTGTGAAGTGATTGAAGTTGTTTAGACGCTGTTAGATTGTTGTTAGCAACATTCAAAATTTCATTCGGCGGTTGAGTTTCATGAACGGAGGGTTATTTCCACCCGAACTGGTCGTTGACATTATAGTTGTAGCCGGGATTGATGAAACGTTAAACCGTTTGTTAAACGCCAAAATACCCATCGAGGGCCGGTAGGGAGATGAAGACGAATGCTGTAAAGCGGGTGAGTCGCTTTTGAAGGGGAGTTGGCTGGGATCCCTTTCGCAGGGTGCAGCCCGCTAACTGTTGCTCAAAACCCACCAGGCTCCCGACAAAAACTATTGTCATTTTCGTGACCCTTGTAACTGTCCAATGAGACCAAATAGGCATATAAGTACGATCACTTAATCTGTATGGGATTTGGTTATATTGGGTCTAACAATGCGTTCTCAATTATGAATAAATAGCTTATTTCCCGTGCTGCCATAGTTTTAGAAGCTTCTGAAACGAGGGCGTAAAAGAGAGTGAAAGAAGAGGGTAAGAGTATTTTCCTATAGCCTAGATATTATCTGGCCAGGAACTTTGCCATCGCTCTCGAAAAACCCCATCAAAATCGGTCCAATAGTTCAAAGTCTGAACTTGAGGCGGATATGATGTACCTACCTACAAACAGAGAGACACGTACTTGACAATTATACGTAAAGTAAGAGATATATGAGCCAATAACAAGGCTCATGGTACTTTCACCTCACTTTTTGATATAACGTGTCTATTCCCGTAAATTTGTGTTAAATACCGTTTCTGAATCATTTCCTTAATTCGCCTTTATAAAATAGAGTTAAGAGACTGGGAAATTCAATTTTTAAGGGACAGCCATCTTCCTATAAGTATTACACCCAAAAGTATTCGAATGTTAGAGGGGTTGAGCACTTTGAGCAGTTCTCAAATAATTTTCGAACGGATTGAGCTTCTTGCTTTGAAGGGATAATGTTATCATGTTATGTGCTGCCCTATATAATTTCATACATTAATTTCGTGTTCGATCCAAAACTAGCCAAACATTGAAGACGAATCAATGCCACTTGATACTAAATATTATGATGTTGACACTGTAAGGTTTTATCTTGAAAGCACTGATTGTGGTGACGAGAGATGATGGTTACCAATGCATCTATTGAGTTATAGAGACGACTGGGATGCATAAAAGTATGACCAGGACGAAATCAAATTCATGGATTTTCAAAACAAATTCAAGATTTCCATCTCAAATTCAAAGTTTTAGTTAGGTACCTAGTACGTTTATTTGTTCATACCCAAACGCAATCACAAAGCATTTAGGTTTGGAATACCTATTTCTCAAACTTCGCTCAAAATTCAATAGCAAATTAAAATTAAATTAGCAATATCACCCTTAATTCTCTGGTTCCTTGAAGCTTTGTGAAATACTGTGCAAATTGTGTACTCGTTTGCCCAGTTAATATTATCTACTTTCTAATCACTATATAAAATTCTTTCTTTGCTGTACAACATCATAAAAATTTGATACAATTTAATCAAAATGTGACAACATTTAATAATTCTGGTGACATTTTTACTTAATGATGTTAGACATTTAATTGTTTCATAAAATGAGTTCCATTGAACCTTATTCATGCCCAAATTACAGTAGGTACATTCGCCGCATATTTCATCAATGAAAGTATTTTGTTGTAATCGTTTTTTCTTCGTCCTCCTACCTTATACTCCTTCGATTAGCAAAACTCAAGGTTTTCTATTCCAAATGCAACGTTTTCTCATTTAAATTGAGGGTTTTCTTTCTCAAATGAAATAAGCAACCTCAAGTCTTGAATGGAAATCCTTGAATATGAAATGAAAGACCTTCAATTTGATTTGGAAAACCTTGAATTTTACTTTGAAACGCTGTATAGAATGATATGATAGGATGGTTCTGGGAAGATGATACATTTCATGAGTGGTAAAGCAACACACCCTCCGGATTGGGTGAGAAAGACAAGGGTGGTGCCAGTTTCCCCTTCCGTACGGCTTATGAAAACAGCGTCGTTGAGATTAAGTGCAACAAGTTAGGAAATATCTGAAAGTAATTGAGAGGAGAGAGAACAACTTACTTGGCAAGTAAGAGTATCCTTTGTGGTGTTTCAGAGCAACAAATCTCACTCGAGAACGGGAAGCGGGAAGCGAAAAAACGATAATTTACAGGGACAGAGGAATAGCAAAGTGTCACTACATAGTTCACACCGAGTTGCCTTGGGGAAGCAAATGGAGAAGGGCTGCTGGCAGCGTTCAACACTCACTGAGTCACTACCGCGGGGCTGTGGAGCCCTGTGAGCGCTTCTATTGATTCCAGGGGCGCCATCTTGGAAAGTACCCCCTCACCCCTCTTCTTCGCTGTAACGCCTCCCCTGAACTCACAACCCGCTCAGGGCCTTCATCCGAAGTTCAGGCAGTAGCCTCATTAGTGGACTACTTGAGCTTCCTGGAGGTCTATGAGTCCGTTGTCACTTTCTTCCGTAGCCCTCCTCCGCTTCCCACTCCAGCTATCGATAGCTCTCGTAGGATTTGATAGTACTATCTTCGTATCAGGTCCATAAACCTATCCAGGGGTCTGCTCCAGTGACGAAGAGGTCAACTTTTGGCCACCCTTCTCTCTTTTTGGAAGTCATCTAGGGTGCCCAGTTTTTGTACTCATCGAGAGAATGAGCTTGTGATTGTACAAATCCTATAACTTTCGTAGCTATTGCAGTGGGTCCACAACAACCTTCAGTTCAGACAGGATGCCATTAGCGGACTACTTGAACTACTTCCTAGGGGCTATGTGATTTGGAGCTCCCGCGGGATTTAATAATGTTACCTACATTCAGATCAGGTCCGTAATCCTTTCGCGGGGTCTCCTCCAGTGACGAAGAGGTCAAAATTTGCCCGCCGTTCTCTCTTTTCACACTTATCTAGGGTGACCAGATTAGGTAGGTCGTAGGTAGGTGCTCATCAAGTGAGATAGTATAATAATGAACTTATACCTGCTATAAATGTGTCATTTTGAAATTTCTACAGATTTTTAGCTCGATTCCTCGGTCAGATATCTTGAATGACAGACAGACACACACACACACACACACGCCCGCGCACACACACACACGCGCGCACACACACACACACACACATAAATATATACCTATATATACATACAAAAAAGTGTCAAATTTCGGGAATCGTTTTAGAATGGTCTGAAACGGATTTCCATGAAGAAAAATTTCAAACATTTTCATACCTTACCTAAGTTTAAATTTTGAGGCCATTGCAATAGCTTCATTTTCTTCGAATATTCGCCAACAACTTTAGTTCACATTTCTCCTGAAGTTTGAAGTCTACAGCTCTTCTACTCACGAAAAGGTGCTGACGACACCAAGAAACGGACACAACACCAGCGTTACCAACCTGCTTTGACGATTTTAGCGAATTTTTGAAGAAAA
>JAEMON010000007.1:4552412-4576856 GCA_030264115.1 Lygus lineolaris
TTTCAGTCTTTTATGCACGAATCCTATATTACAGGTATTCAATTTCCTTCCGGGACTGATGGATCTTATAACGTGGTACAACGCATCCTAGATAAATTCGGTTGGGAGGTTTTTTGTAGTGATGTGAGGAAGAAAATAATATACTTTGTGCGGTCATTCCACGCGAAAGGAATAACGGCCGAATAAATCCGGAGTTGAACTTGAAACGCGGCGGACAAAGGATAAAGTGTTAAGTCACGAATCTGGGCGGGGGATCGCAGCCCTTGTTATTTCAGGTGCCTTTCCCGAGATCCTCTAATATGACATCTAAAAAAGAGGAGCGAAGCAAACAAGAATTGAAGACGAAGAGGGGAAAAAAGAAGAGAAAAATGAAAATACAAAAAAGCAAGTTTCTGAGCTCAACCAAGAGTTCGGATTTGAAAAAAAAGGTGCTCGGGGTGACCTTCTCGACGTTTCCCGGTAGTTTTAATAGTGAAACCGCCTCTTTTGTTGTAAAAACGACGGCATAGGGGAGCCAAAGGGGTTGGAGAGGACCATAGGGGCCTCTAAAGGGTTAAGGACGGACGAACATCTGGCGTGAACGAACAATTTTTGATTCGGGAACTCTTATGAACCGAGAAGAGTTTCCAGGAACATCTAAATTGGGATACTACAATAGCATTTTCAAGATCCTTAAAGTCGGAAAAATACTATTTTTGCATGGGTTTAACGCTAATTTCGGACCTCGGAATTTTTTTCGTCGAAGTTGTTCATGCCTCATAAAAATCTTTGAACAGGAGAAAAGCCTGAAATTGTGCTAAGAGATAAAAATGCGGATTCTTTTAGTTTGCTTAGTTTTTACCCCGAAAAATATATACTGGAGATCCGATTTCCTTGCAACTTCGTCTTTACACGTACCTATACATATAGAAATCATATCTCGAAATTGGATTTTTTTTAAATTACCTACTGATGCTTGTAGAGACGGCCTATGGAGTTCCACTGTTCCAGTCTAGAACGTGAGAAAATTATCAAATGAAGATAACCATCCAAAAGAGGAGTTTATGAAAATCAGTGAGGGAAGAAAAAAGTTCCAGTCATGCAGCATGAGTTAATGAGCAAATTTTCAAAGAATCATTTTAGCCGATTTGGTGAGTGATTCCTGTAGGAAATCTCGCGCTGATTCCGAATATACCATAATAGTATATAGGAATAGGAACATAAATTTATGTTCCTGTATTTAAGATGAATTCACCCGAAAAACCTCAAAAACACGTTTTTTGACCCTTATTTTTCACAATTTGACCCCTTGGGGTACTCCGAAAATTCGGAACAACGAACTCATCCTTTCTTTTGATATTATTGATACTTTGAAATTTTTGTTGTATTTTTTAGATCGATTCCAGGGTCAGATATCGTCTGGAGTGAAAAATAAACAAGTAGGTAGGATGTATAATTATACATTTAAAAAAACTGTTAAATTAGGAATAGCTATGGTCTGAAACGGATTCCCATAGAGAAAATTTTCGAAATGTTGCATCATTAAAATCTTGAAGCCATTGTAATAAGTAGCTGAATTTTCTTCGCAAATTCGCTAAAAAGTTTAGAAATATATCACAAAATCCATTCAGCCGATTCATAATAATATCATTTGATTATATTGTATGCAATAAGGTGAAATGGGGTGCATTTGAAATGAGTGTACTGAATAGCATGCGAATTCATCATAGGTACATATGTGACACGCGCAGTTATATTTATAAGCGTTGAATATCCGTCGTCAGACTTTTTTCTTTTTGTGTTTGTCATCTCGTTTCTCATCCGGTTTTTTCTATTCATTTTTATTTTTAGTGCCCATCACAGAGATTCTCACGTTCGTCAACTGCAGATTGATAACGTTCCTTGATGCTGAAAAAATGCCGATATCACCATACGACTCGTCGCCAAGCATCCGTCAGCAAGAGGGAAAAGTATACCAACCTCCAATGAAATAAGGATCACTACTAGGGAAAAAAAACTTGAGAAATAACCGTTTTTCATTCAGCCATTTACTTACTTCCCAGTGGGTTGAGATGTAGAACTTTTAGTTTGGGAATTTCAATTACCTAGACGCCAGAAAAAGTTGAGGGAAGTAAGCAATTCCCCAGCAAGTTTCTTAAGCGCTTTTGGGAGGCTTCAGGATCGCGCAATCTCAAGAAAACAACTCATGGGTTTTGGCTTCGTAATATGATCTCAAATTAGGAGGCAAACTAGTCCGGAACACTCATCAGGACCTAATCGTTTAAGGATATTGCACTATTTAGAAGACTCAACAACTATAGGAACGATGAAGGCTTCGAACGCTATTAAAGTATTAAATGAAAGGAGAAAAAACCCTCCTTTTTCGAGAGAAATTACACGGTCCACTTATGAACGGCGGAATTGTTGTTTTTTTCCCCTGGGACCAGAAATTAGTTCCGGCAGTGCGGGATAATATTCTGAATAAGCGAATTAGGCTTGATGACGTCAATGGTGGCTCGTTTTTTGTGATCTGAGAGATCGTGATTAGGCAGAATGAAGAAGTCGGCCAAAAATATTCATAAATCCGCTATGAGTAGTTACGATAATGTAGGTACGGATGGATTTATATTAGTTTGATTTGTTCCACTCTTCAAAAAAGTGGATCCCAAACAGTTTCTATTATACCCAACTATTCGGTAGATACCTACTTCCAATTGATGTGTAGCTTGTAGCTACACAAATATGGAGAACCGTCTGGTTAGGCCACCCAGCCTAAAAAGGTATGTCATAGCTTATTATTTATTTTATTGATTTATCTATATAAAAATTGTATTGTCAAATTTGAAAGGTTCTATCAATCTATCGGTCAACCATAGGTCTCAACTATTAGGTTAGGTACTCATTAGCACTTTGCCAAAAATACCAATACTTTAGTGAGAGTAAGTCTTTAATAAGATTTGTTTCACTCTTCGAAAAAGTATATCCCAAACACATTATATTATACCTAACTATTTGGTAGATACCCTACTTCCAATTGATGTGTAGCTAATACATAAATATAGTGAACCGTCTGGTTAGGCCACCCAGCCTAAAAAGGCAATGATGTCATAGCTATTTTTTTTAAATTGATTTACCTATTTAAAAATTGTATTGTCAAATTTGACAGGTTCTATCAATCTATCGGTCAACCATAGGCCTCAACTATTAGGTTAAGTACTCATCAAGATGCACTTTGCCAAAAACACCAATATTTTAGTGAGTGTAATAAGTCTTTAATAAGCCAATTGTGTAGAATAGGGTATAAAAACGAGGGTGACGAGGTTAATGAAAGAAAACAGCAGTCTTCACGTCAACGGGAAAAGGGCGAGCGATCCCGGGTGAAGTTTTACGATCATCCCGCGGGGGCGGGGGGAGCGCTGCGGAGGCTCTGCCATTCTCCATCTGTCCGGGGCCACGGCCACCTAAATAAAACGGCCTATCTATCACGCGTCGACACATGTCATCTTTTATCCTTTTCTACCCTGCTTACAATAAATTTACCTGGCAGTTTTATCTATAAACCCAGCGCCTTTGCTCAGGCGAAAGTACCGTTTTAGTGCTTTTTCGAGGGTTTGCAAATAGGGAGAGGGTCCCTCCTTGTATTGGTTGTATTCCTAGTTCCTACTAAGGTGTCAAGGTGCTGTCAAATGATAACAAGGTCCGGAAATCGAATGAAAATCTTGACAGACTTGGTAACGTATTGTTCAGAAATTGTGAAGTACCTATTCAACAACTTTCATTTGAAGAGACTCTTTTTTCATCCCCGCCTACATAAAACATAATAAATTAAATTACAATATTTGTGTGTTCCCCACCCAATGTAAATAGTGTTTGGCGGACGCCGACATTGAAATACTCTTAATTTTCGATGGAGGCTCTAACTTAACTTTCTAACCACTCCACTTCCCATGTTCAATCGTACCTACCGTTGGAACCGCCGGAGTCTCAATGGAATGCAGTAGAACCAAAGGAAATCATTCTAACATGCATTTAAAGTGGATCATGTATTTGACACCTTTTAAAATAAATTTGTGTTTAAAAGGTGTCAAATACTTGATTGATCCGAAGACTCACCCAAATTACATGTTTGATTGATTCCCGATGGTTCTGCATTCGGTAGACTCAGGCAGGCGGATCCAATGGTACTTAGGTATGGTTGGTAATAATAATAATTCTTTATTTGGTGATTACACTCGTGTTAGATAGATATCTAATAGTACTCACATAGTTATTGTTAGCAATTGATTGCTCTACTTGTTGAAATATTACGAGTGTAATCAGCAAATTGAAGAATAATTATTCTATTATTATTATTATTGAACATTGAAATGGAGTGGTTAGATCCTATCAACAACGAAAAACTTAAATAGGTACCTATTTTAAAAAATGGCGTTTGCACAACACTGGTAGTATTTACCTAACCTACATTATTTCACATAATATTTTTTCCTATACACACAAACAACGCAAACAAATATACTAAAATACTTACCCGTCTTCACCTACGATAGTTACCTATACTAAATCTTGGTAGGCAACGGGGAAGTTTCCCAGTCGTTTAAATATAATTTTTCATTTCCACAACACAACATCCATAATCGCTAAATTGTGATCCAACGTAATGTAATTTTAATCTAAATTGTAAATTGTAATGCGTTGTTTGCGCATTATTAGACCTATCAAATTTGCATGATTATCAACTATCGGCATTATCTTCTGAACAGGATTTTGAGTTCACGTACTCTTTTTTATTGGGTACCGTCACACGGTGCGTAACAGTGCGTAGATACGAATATGAATCGTGTTCTTCCTCTTGACTCCAAACCGGTTAGTAATAACTATTATTCTATTGACGTTGGTTTTGTAAGAGTCGAATTAAAAGTTAGGCAATACTAGACGTAATTCTCTAAAAAAATCCGTCGAACTACACTTTTGTCATCAATTGTTTCATTTCACTTATTATATCACTCAAGTCATAGGATTCAACAGCATTGTACAAAATTAATATTCTCGACTTTTGTCTATCACATTAACAGTAGGCTTATCTCGGTGGGAGTTTGACGTGAACTCATCGAAGTGATTTACCGTTTACAGCCACTGAGTTCTCCTTAACCATCTCCTTGAAAAGCCTATTTCATATTCCCCACTTCCCCTCGTCATTTCTCTTTTCAGTTTTCTTTTTTTAGGTATACTCGTATTTTGACAAATGGTTCCCGCGTCGCCCCACAACTTGTATTCAAACCCCTGGATCGATGGTTCGAACAATAGGAGTCCTTTTGTGTGCTCCTCCCAAACTCCTTACCCACCTTACCTACCTTGTCGTACCACATCTTTCAGCCTACTTTCCCTAATCGATTCGTTCTCTTTTTTCTCCAAGTACGTCAATATCGACTTCATACAAACCCATAAGTAATATAGGTACCTACTAAAAGCGCATGATACCTGTAAGTAGGTATAGGCAAAAATCATAGTAGGAAATCGAAATGACTCGGACGAAACAAAACTGAACAGAAAAGCAAAACAAAGTCAGCCAGGAGGGTGGGCAGTGGAGCTTTCCAAAGAGTTGCTATGTACTCCTTTGATGACTATCTAGCATAGCGATTCTGTTGTCCATGAAGGCTTATCATTCAAAACCCTTCAACTGGCTTTGGAGTTATGCATGTTACAAGCAATTTACCACAAAATAAAATTTCAATTTTTAACTAAAAACATTTTCTTACACTTCTTACAGGTAAAAAATACTTGCCAGCAGGGGTGGCTTTGGTAAGCTTTAGTAGCTATCGAAGAATTACATAATTCTTCGATAGATAGTTATACCTATAAGAAATTCTGTACCTAGTCTATGTAACCCTCCATGTTCAATTCAAAGTTCCATATTTCGCTGCTATTCCCTACAGCTCATGATGAACATATATGTAATATGATATGAGCTCTAATACAATAATGAAAAGGCTCTCATGAGAAAATGAACAGCAATATAGATAATAATGAGTAGATTTAAAAAAAATTCTCTCTTCTAAGTGTCAAGTAGATAATTATTTTTCCAAAAAAATAGCCTAAGATACAGGCATTTTGCTCAACCTCACCAGCCGCGGCCTCTGGTTGTGGTGTCACAAAAAAATCGCCGAAATTGGACATTTCAAGTAAATGCTTCACATTTCATAATGCCAATTTTTAAGGTTTGATTAATGATGAGAAATGTTTCAGTAATCTCTTCACACTTTGAATTTTCAAAGGGGGAATCGAACTTTGTTCCTGCTTGCTAGGGAAAAAGAGGAACAAGAGACAAAAATAGCCTTAAAAGGGGAAGAGGAAAGGATTCTCACGAGGAGGCCCTTTAGGCCCTCAAGAGCCGACAGAGGGATTGGAGTGGATGCTGGCAAGAGGGGATGGTGGAGGGGGTGCATGGCGCTTTGTCGTATTTGAAAAACGTGAAACTCGAGTGGCGGTAAAGGGGTAGAAGAACAAAAAAGTGGAAAAACCCCGGTAAAAAAGAGGTAAAAAGAGTGGGGGGTTATGTGTGAAGAGTGGGGGTAAAGGTGGATGAGAGGTGGGTAGAAGGCCTTGAAAAAGTGCCAAGCTAAGGAGTAAAAAGACAAGAGAACAGGGGTTTTGGCTGGGGACGGAGTGGGGGTAAAGTATCCATCCAGTTCAACCCCCTTACAATGAGAAAAAACCCAGGGTTGGTCGTGGCAGTGGGGGGGGGGGGGGGGGGGGGGGGGGGGATGCTACCCTACAGCTATCAAAGGGTAACTGGATATCCTCCTTATTAATCCCCCACTTTCGCTACCGTCCTTCCACATCATCCCAGCTTCCTTTATTCTTTTTATTTCTTCCTATTCTTCTTTGGTGCCGTCTTCCTTTTTTTTTACCCCCTCTTTCCTTATAAACATGCTGAGAGACATTTCTCCCGTAAAATATCGTCCGGGCTTCGGCCCCGTGTTTACCATAATAAATGGTCTCTGGTAGTTGCAAGCCCCATCTGGCCGACTTACCCCTCCCATCGCACCCCACTTTATTTTTCTTTAGAATTCATAATACGCCTTTCGGAATCACCTTCGCACTGCACATACTAAGGGATCTTCTTCTAGGCTCCTCTTAATGACGAAATTTCAACAATAAACTGCTCGAAACGTGGATTTCTTAGTAGTCACTCCATACTCCAAGGCTCGCATTGACCCCAAAGAAATAAAACTAGTTTTGGGGGACCACCAACCGCTCCTATCAACCGCTTCTATCATTGTTGGGGAAAAGGGTACGAATAATCACCTAGATACGATATTTACATCATAAAGCTTTCACCCTTTTTCATGGTCCATCAATCAAATTATCTGATGCCATATGTAGGTACTTCGAGAACGTTACCAACCTTTTGTTGTTTTATAAAAAATAACTATATATTTAAAATTGTGATACGAAACAAGCTGTTCGAGGAGCTTGAGGTCAGAATTGGGTGGTTGGATGTTTGCGGAGAGACGCGGATGAGAAGAGAAGTACGAGTAAGTGGAATTTGGCTGAGAATGCTATATAACTGAAGGTATAGGTACCTATGAAATAGCAACACAAATATAACACATCACATGTAGAATTCACGATTAAATTCATAAAAAACTTCAAGTAGCCAGTATCGAACTGGCTATCTAAATATGAGCAAAAATTTTATAGATCGCGAGAGGTGCTGGCAACATTCGTGTTTGCCCATATGCACACCCTACGATTGGCCCGGCGGCAATAAAATGCATAGAGAACTGCCTAGGAACTAACAAGCACAACCTCCTGGCAATTTTAAAGAATCAGATTTTTCCCAGGGGCAAGGAATCGAGTTGTTTCTGTGAGGGAAAAAGTTTGATTTTTGAGATCATAATATTTTTCCACCGTTTTTTGCGTGAACGTACCTAACAAGGCTCCCATCTGGGAGTGATGATACAAAACTTGGTTATCTCTTCATTTCTAACACACACAAAAACTGAGATTGAGTCAGACTGTCAGCAAAGTGACGTTACCTCCCTCTCTCAAGTTCCCCTCCTTAGTTTCACTCTAACAAATGGAACTGTTTCTTTAGCACGCAATAAAAGTAAGATGTCCCGAGGAGTCGCGAAAAAAGTCGAAAAAGTGTCTCAATCACTTGTGAGGTTCGTCTTGATTCTAATTCGGGAGGCTTCCAAGTTGCACAAGGGATTGTGCAGGCATCCAGATGCGCGCCCCTCCAAGAATGCACAGCTCGGGGCACTGCCCTTGAGTAACATTTTATCCGTGTTAACTGAGTTCTTGGCAGAGCAAGCCATCTCATCGGTAAATAACAGTTTGTGATCTTCATCGTATTTTTTTCGTCTTCCTTCTTCTTGCCCACATATAAAAATAGCAAAGTGAACTTTTCGAGGTGCCACACTCTTGGAATAGGACGGATCACCTTGGAAGCATCCTAATGAGGTGTCCGCCGTCGGATTACACCACTTTGCAACGAAATTGTCAGTAGTATTGATTCAATATGGTAATATCCCAAGTAAATGACTAATTTTCGTCCTTCAGATATAAAAGTTGAATGGACAGATCCATCAGAGTGTTTAGAGTTACAAAATCACATTACAATAAATTTTTACTACTTTTTCTTCATATCAAGGGATAGAAGATGCTAGGGGGAAATGCAGTCTTCATAATTGAATTTTACATGAAACGTTCGATGCAGTTAATTGTTAAACGTTCGAGGAAAATGCTATCCATTTAGATCTCAGATATGTGGTTTCGCCTTGTTTCGCCAAATGGGTCAGTGCCTACATTTTACGAGTTTTCATCTGTACATGATATGCAAAATTATTATTTTCTACAACAGTATAGTATTTAATGTTATTTTTCGTGGATATAGATGATTTTTAATGTGGTGTAAATAGTTTATGGAATGTTGATGGATGCATCGGTAATGGAAATCTTATGGAACAGAGTTGAAAAGGGAGAAGTGGGACCAGTCGGAGAGTATTAGCATAGTTGTGACCGAATGGTTTGCTAATGACAATCATTGTTGACTCCGCCCACCAGGCTAGAACGGCGGTCCAGGATTGGACGCCCCCTGACAACCCCTCTTCCCTATCACTGATTCATGGGCTGCCCCAAGGCCCTTATCTACCGCCTATACTCCCCAACCTCGACCTCACATTGGCACGTCAAACGCGTCAGTCGTTTTCGTTTGTTTCCCTCTGTATCAGATGCTTCCTGCTGGTCCTTCAGTCAGAGGGGTGAAACTCCCCCATAGATGAGATTCGTCGCAAAAATGTATTCACCGCCACCAGGACGACAAACGTCATCGAAGTCCTAAACTTCTGGTCGCCCGCCTACAATGGTATGCGTTGCTCGGGGTTGGAGAGCGGAATCCGGGAAAAACAAGTTTATTCCTGGACCGTAGCAGCCGCCTCTGGTATCACACCATAACAGATACGCCATTGTTCCAGCTTTTCAAACGTCCAGCAAAACTCATGCTCCCATTCAGCATTTTTTCCTAGCATGAAACGTTGAACTGACATATCTTCTTATCGGGTGCTGCAGCTCTTTTATATGGGGCAAAGTTCTACTGGGTTGAAATTAAATTCTGTTCGAAATTTATGGTATATTTAGAGTATGAAGACTTCAAAAACCATTAATTATATTAGTAATACTGAGGAGACTAGAAAACGGCTTCTATGGACATTTACGGGTTTCTAGTGTCATTGTAATTCCTATTGATAAAAAACGTGAAATTACCTACCTACCTTCAAAAAACGGTTGAGTTGTTGAGATTAAATGAGGAGTGGTCCCATTTGGGAATAAGTTGATCATGTTCAAAGTTCTTAAAAAAAGTAGCAATAACATTTTTTGTTTACTTTACGAGAAGAGGTCTTTGTTAAACAAGTATAATTCCAGTGGAAATCCTCATTTTCAACCAGGAAATTGTGAATGTACCTCAACCCGATACCTGGGATTTACGGTGGTTTTGAGGTTATAATTGATCATTTTCACTTTCCTCAGCTCACCAGAAAGAAAAGAAGAAAGAAGAAACCCAATTTGTGAAACACAATGGTCTTAATTGACATCTGATCAACTTTCTCCACATGTTGGACAAGTGTATGTAAGTCCGTAACTCCTTGCAGCCTTTGGGTGCTCCTGAGCAATATAGAATTGTAGAACTCATATTATCTTCGAATAATATAGTCATACAGTCGAATATTAAAGTCATTCACAAGCTACACATTTTATTGTTCAGTTAATTCACACGAACGAATGGAGTGGGTAGAAGAAAAATATAAATTTTCTATTGTATAAAAAGATGTTCGCAATAAATTCGAAGAAGGAAGCTCTAGTTGTTATTAAAATAATGTTTGTGCCTATCAAGAATCCGGGCCCCCGATTCAATTGACGTCCCTCTCTTCACTATTGTTTCCTAGTTTTCATTCCCTTCGACAATGAGGAATCGTATATATTATTCTGCTTAGAGACAATGGTGGGACTACAGGGGATATGGGAGGCGGACCAGGTCGCAACTTAGTCATCTAGTTCTTTCAAGTAAACTCTGTTACATGTAAACGGGTGGTCACAGTTTACAGCGAGAGAGACTCGCATAAAACTCGCCCAGAGTGCCAAACCCTCTTTTCAACCGGTCCACGGGGAATATTTCAGCCCGATAAATCATAGATTTATTGGTCCATCTTTGCTGGAGACTCTGTATCGCCTGTAAGGGTCTTTTCCCTGAGCTCTTGTACTCATACAGGATTGTCCGTCGTTACAAAACGTGTTTTGCAAACGGCCGTATTGAATCTCCTGATAAAATTATTCAGAAGTCGTTTGAAAAATTTATGGTCAAATCAGCGGGAAACCGTTTGTGAGCTATGGAACAGCCTTTCATTTGTTTTTCAAAATAGTTCGGTCTAATAAACAATTTTATCACCACATAAGTAATGTGCAGAGATAATAACGGCTTTCAGTATTTGAGTCGTCATGGGTTTTAAGATAAGTTGGTTTCTCGATTTATTTCCATATATTTATGTGTCTCCCCAATCGTGTTTAAATAAAGTTGCTTTTCATGGATGCCGCAGCGAGTGGTCTTCTGTATTCAGCTGTCCTCAAGAATCAGAAATATTGGGAGTGGGTTTTCAGTGTTCTGGACGGATGTAGATGATTCCAGTGGTTATCGAAAAGTGAGGGTGAATCACCCTCAAAACCGGGTTATTGCAGCTAAGCATAACAATTATGTTGGTGAAGATAATATAGTTATGGTAAGATTGTCCTGAGTGCCCGAAATCCCAAAACAGTTTAGAAATTACCATCTTCCCTCAGTTTCCAGTTTTTAGGAAAAACGCTCCTTACATAACATTTTTTGTGGCTTGGAAATCACCGTCTACCTGGTAGCCACAGCTATCATTACCACCAAAGAACTTGGAAAGCCTTTCTAACATCACGTTAACGGGTATTTAATCGTTTTCAGCGGAGTTTTTGGAGTATTAGAGACGAGATGGTCTTCTCCGGCAGTGTTCCCGGCGCTAATGAAGCCAGACCAGGCCACAGGGAAAAACCCCAACTCATTGAAATGTACAAGGGGGAACTGGGGCTAGAACTTGAATAAATTAGAGGTGGACCGTCGAGAAGCAAAAATATAGGGAGATGGTCCAATTGAGGCCGATTAGGGCAAAGTATTGGGGTCTCTCATCGCCAAAACCGGCTAATTTGGTTTGTTCGACCGAAAATCTTCATCGTGTGAGTAAATACATTTTTTTTTTTCAAACTAAGACTGATGTTAGACAGCTCACGAATTATACCTATTGAGTCCCTGAATATGATATTGTTACATTAATAAGAAGCTGTTGGTGCAGGTACAGTTGAACTACAGAGCATGCAGGCGAAGTATAGTATCTGAGATGAAAATCGAGTTTCAAGGCGAATGAGAAAGACAAGAGTTGACGATTATTGCACAGGGATGCTCTTGGTGTTTTTGTTTTGTTCATATAAGATTTTTTTTTCCTTTATGAAAAATCAAGCGTTGAAGGGGGTAGGGGGAGGGTTCGTAACCCCTCAGCCTTGCATATAGAAGAGATGTTCACTCACCAACACACAGAAGGTATAGGACGGGAGCGGTGGAAGGAGAAATCCTTTTGATTATTACCAGCCTCCCGGTCTGAGCTACCAAGTCCCGATCGATCATTCCATGACGGGGCACGTCAAAATCTAATAACTAAGCCCGTATTCAAAGAGGAAGGTTTGGGGGAGGGTTCGAAAGCCGTCCCGTGGAGGAAGAAGGGGGCTCGCCTGGCTCAACTCGCCGTGTTTGATTGCAATTAAGAGGGCAGGAAAGGGGTTGCGCTGATGACTCACGAATTACGTTGACCGGATATTGTTGTGCTGACAGCTGCGCGAGTTGAGCCTTTTTCCCGAAGAATAAAGTCACAAGCCCTTACGTGTGTTATTTATCCTGCTAGGGCATCTCCAGGCCCCCACCATCATCGGCCGTTTGGACCGTTCGCTCTTTCAGATCATCCGGCTTCTGTAGTAAATCCTGCAGTACCTCGGATAAAGGGTACGGCAGAGACAAAGAACTCGAAATATCTATTATGAAAGGAAATGAATCCTGAATCCTCATTGATGAAAAGTATTCCTCAGGAGATTAAAGAATGAATGTTACGACTTCTGCACACATTTTGATATCATGTTGGAAATGTCTTCCTAGCTTTCCAACTCCAGGACTATACTAAATGAGGAAGGGAAATAAACGAGTCTGCTTACACATGATCGCAGCTCATCTGGCTTTAGCATCCGATCCAGCTACTTCGGGTTACGGATACTCCAGAGAAAATGAAAGTCGAAATACTAACGGACGAAATTATTACTGAATCCTTACTGACGGAAAGGAATCCTGATAGGATACTTTTGCGGACTGAAATACTGACTGGGTCAGGTGATTCCCAGATGCGTATCAAAATGAAGGTAGAAAGAATTTCAATTTCCTTTCAAAGAAAATCTTGCAATCCTTTAGATCTGGGATAATTTTCAAGGCATAAAATATATTGAATTGGTTTACTACACCAAAATTGGATTCCACATTACCTACAAACCTACCTCATTTGCAGCCCACACCTTCTTAATAACCACATCTATAAGCCATCAGTGTCATTAATAGTAGCAGTGTCATCAGTGCATCAGTGTCATTGCATTGCCAATAACTGATTTGATATGGATTTGATGAGATTTGACTGAATTCTTAGCATTATACAAGTAAAAGAAGAGAGAAGCGAAGAGTAAAGCTGATACCTACTTGTTTGTGCTTTGGTTTTGGCTTGGTAGGTGTACTGCAATGACTCATACATTTCACACCACGATGCACGAACGTTCAATCACTGCATCACCAAGCACAAAAATCAATCATCCATGAATTCGAGTTTTCTTTCGAAGAAATCTCAGAAATTGTTTTCCAAACGATGCGCCAAGAGCTAAGTAAAGTGAGTGTTAGAGAAGACATTCCAGCATCTCTGTGGGCGGAATAAGTGTCGAACGAAAAATCCTCATTTTCTTTCCGGCTTCGGACCACCTCGATAATTTGTTATGGGTTATTTTCGGTCTGTGCGTAATTCCTAAACGAAAGAAACAAGAAAAAAACGATATCTCCGAAAACAAAAAAGGTGTTTTGAGCATCACACGAGCCAGCCGTTGTTTCACGGTTCATCAGCGCAGGCGTATTAGAGATGGGGCCCCTTGTACCCTAATGGTATAGTACTAAGCTGAGAATCATTTCACGATTTTCAAATAACCCTTTTCACGGTTTCCGTCCTCAAAAGATGATGAACGGGTCTGGATTCTACACGGTTTGCGAACTCTGGGAGTCGTTATGCAATCTTCTCTAGAAGTTTGAACTCGTCAAAGGAAATCGTGTACCTATAGGGTCCCAATTCTGGTGAAATCAGTTATTTCCGTAAATCTATGTCGTTGTCCGAAAACAATTTAAATGCATTTTACTTGTAATTCCAATGATTATCACACATTTTATTGAATACCAGTGCTTCGGTTAGGTCAGCTTCCTGGTTCTTCAGAAAGCTCAAGTAGTACTTTATTTGCTGCGCATGTAAGATGTTATAATTTGAACTCATCTGACAGACTTGCTTTTTCAATACCTATCTATTATAGCTTTCAACTTCTACTCAAGTCTCCATATTCCATCCATTCGTTAGCCAAAATGAGAATTATTATATGTAATTTGTCGCAGGAGTGAGCTAAAAGCTTTCACAATGTACTAGAAACAATCTATATCTAATTACTTCGTGCCTTATGTTGAAGTGAATTTTTCAGGTAATTTAGTTTTAAAAAGGTAGGTACCTAATTAAAGTATTGCGGAAATTCTGATTCTAATAGATAAATCTCAAGAGAGAAACACTTCTATTGGTTCATTCTCGCATCAGAATCACCAGGTGTGAGGTGGTTGGGCTCCGACTGCGACATTACGTGCAGGGAATCAATAAACGATCCGACTTCGTGGGAAATGACTCATCTCTGATAATGACTAGTTGAATTGCCGAAAACAACGATTAAGGTACTTATCATTCTTTGTCTTGTTTTTCCGACGAATGACTTCACCTTTGGCTTCAGTAGGTAAAAATCATCGATTGCTGGTAGTTGGCGACTAAAACACAACTCGGTTCAGTGAGAGCGTTGTACGTACCTTTTCGTAATTTCGTTTTCGACGGGAGAAGGAATATGATTAAGGATATTTCTATAAATCTTGTATTGATGAATAGTTTGTTAGGTATATAAATTGTATTCCTATTATACACTCTAATCCATGATATCAATACATTTGAATAGGATAGAATAGGTTTTTATCACATGCTTTAGACTATTCCAAGTCATAAAGAGTTATGATGAACCCTTTTACCCAATTATCTCCTAAAATAACTTCAAGGTTGTAGTCATAATAGGTCACCTACAACCGCTCAGTAAAATATGGGGGACGCGTTTCTCGAGTCCAGACAATTAGCGAGCGACTCATAGGGGTTCCTTATTGTCGTCTGATACAGGTGAAAACCAATTTATTCACGAACAACATTACATTCATTAGGACTAAGGAGATAACATTGTTTCAAGTTCCCCTACGACTGTATAAGACCAAGCAACTTTGGGTCCTTGACACTAATGCATTTTCGAAGAAGGTTTTTAGAGGAATACGTTTTGGATAGATATCCTTTTGGCAGTATTCCAATACTCGTTAACAGGGAGTTGAATGCAGAACTAATAAGAGAAAATTCAAGTTCTGAAAACTTGGTGAACTGCGACTTTTCCTGCAGTTAAATAAAAAAAAAATACTTTAAGGAAATATAGGATAAACAACGAGATTAGGTAGGTAAGAATTCCAATAAAACTTGAGCTGTAGTTTAACTAAATCAAAACCGGATAGCAGCAGATATTCGAGAATATTGAAGCAAAACACAGAGAATTGATAACATCCCCCAGACTTCTGATACCAATCATAGAATCTGAAGATATTACCCATGAATTGTTCCTTCACTGGATTTGAACGTTTTATTCCAGATTTTGGCTCAGAAATGTCTGAAAATATATGAATATGACAATAACCAGTGAAAGATATGAATTTGACTGGAATTCAAGCATCTTCAGAACTTGTATTCCTGAACATTATGCAATGAGAGCTTTTTGGCAAGAGTATTTTCGGGTTCAGTAAATGGCTCTGCAATTTTAAAATGGTAGCATATGGGGCTCACTTTACCCACGTCTCGTGAACAAGTTTTACAGCCTAACGTAATAACCTCGAAAACCTATAAAAACCGTTGTGAGGGGCGCGCGTTATTTCATGAGCCTTTTATGAGTATTCATATTCGGACCGTTCAAAGATGAAATGAAGAGGAAGACGAGAAAAAACCACATGAATTATTACTGATGGTCAAGACGGAGAAAAAGATCTTTGGGACACCGGTGCATCTTCACAGATGAAATTAAAAATTTTAATTAAAAAGAATGCTCGGTGTTGAATTAGTTACTGGTGTACCGAGTCTGGGCGTGTGTGTCACCGATTGATTCATGTCAGTAACGGTTAAGGAACCAAAGCTGGTTAGAGATACGTAGTTGTTTTCTTCTTGTTACTAGATTTTGTATGACACATTGGATGAGGTATGCAGGTGAGCTATATTCAATCAGTACAGGAAGAATGTCTTGCCATAAGAGTTACCTAAATTGCATTCGTTAAAATCATTATAAGATTAAACCTCCACAAATTTCTTACCATTATCAATATCGATATCATGACTGGTATCAATATTGCACCTAGCTTTTGGTTTATTATTTTTTATAAATTTATTCACAAAGTTGACTCCAAATGGCAATTTAAATCAGTAGATATGTATATATCAAATTAAACTTATCCACTGGTTTGTTGTATATATCAATCCAATTATTCAGTTCGCTATATGGTTGAAATTTTGATCAATTAGATATTTTTCAAACTACGAGTCTGGTTCTCAAGGGATTCATCATTTATAGTTGAACGTGGATATTTCAGGATGTTGAATGTGACCATTGTGGTTTTGCTGTTCCCTGGATTCCGACACGTGAATAATCGTCAGGAAGGCAAAGCCACGGGAATTGTGGAGGGATGATGGTTTACAGGCTTAAAAACCTCCCTAAAGCCCGTTTTTTCTCAACTGCCAGAAAAAGGGTTGGGGCCACGCAAAGGCCCCGTGTTTATGGTGGGTCCCGGGAGAACGACCATACGGAAAATGGGACTCTCGGAGAGTTGCAATATTGTTATTGTTATTTTATTAGGAAGGGGTTTACCCCCACCAACCTATAGAAGCCTGGACGATAAATAACACCAGAGAGAAGAGGCTGACGGCTGGATTGGTGCGGCCTGTTGGAGGGGGGAAGCAGTAAACCTGGTCAGAAATGTCACACACAGCGGAGAAGAGAGGGAGGTTGTAAAAAGTTGCAGAAAAATTGCACCTGGGGCTGTAGGTCGGGACGTATGTTACTGCGCTAGTTTTGTTTTAGATGGAGTTTATCCCTGCTCTGTGTACGGTTTATGTCTTCATATATCGGGGGACCAGAGAAAAGGAATAAAGGACTCGATCTTGGATGGCCATCGTAAAGACTTCCCTTCAGGTCGTCCCACACTGTACTTGCATCGTACTAAGTAACTGATCTAGCGGCAATAAATACTGTTGCGAGAACGACTATCGGGGTCGAAACATAGTTAGGGTAACATTCGAAATTTTACACCTTCCCCAAGCTTTGGCGTACTCCATAATTCAACCTCCCTTTTTAACAGCGATGAAATATTTATAGCACCCAGATTTCGTATTTCACGGAGCAGCGCCTTCAGTGGAAACAACGTTACACCTTTTTCGATCTTATTGCCGAAGTGTGGCAGACAACGACAATAAACGCCTCGCACATAAAAGTTACAAGAAAAAGGTCATTCGAGCCTTTGACATTGTATATACGCAGGGACTCTGAGGAATTCACACAACAGTTTGGATTCTCTGAGAAACTGCATTCCTGTTCCACTTCAAGTCTGTTTGTTCCATTGCCAACTGCACGAGGGGAACATCTTTAATCAAAACTGTAATAGGAAGCACCTCGTTACTACACTTCCATGATAAAGTGTTGACAATACTTCTAATACTACGGGAATAGGAGATGAATATGTATTGCATTGGGCACGGATCGATGAATGAAAAAAGCTTCTCTTTCCCCGGCCATTTCAATCATAGCATTCTTGATCAGTTCGGTAAAACAAAAAATATTATAGTTGCCCAAAAATCATAGATACATAGGCAATCTCACGCTGGAAGAGTAACCTTCAAGTCGACCATGTCAGCTGACTCATTATGAAATTAGAAATAGAGTAAGATCCGTGACATGGAAGCCGTGATATGTCTGCTGATGGTTCAGTGGGCGGCACTCGATATTGTTTTGCAGTGATGATGTACATTTGTATTGAATCGATTAAGACGAAATCAAAGTTCCATTAACCGAAGGATATCAAGTATAGTGTAAGCCGTTAATGATGAAAGCACACTTATTTTTCATGTTGATAAGATGAAACGATTAAATACAAATTGAAATTCAGTATTCGAAAAGGCTGTGGTACAATATTGATGAAGGCATTGAATAAACGCTCATTTTGAAAAACCAACTTTTCCCTTCTACTTCTTCTTCTTCGTATATTATTATGGTTCTATAGATTCCAGCGTAACTCTCAGCTCTCGTGCAAGGGAAGGCTCATCCGAGGGCAGGCCTAAGAGCATTACGTAGGTTCTGAACTGGAGCAAAGATGGGAGGAGACGCGATCCCTTTCATTTATTCTTATCCAGCGCGGAATGTTAGTTGGATACCCCGTAGCAAAACCCAGAGATTGTACTGAGTAAAGAAAGGTTGGCGGGCGCTATCTCTGCAGTCGCCAAGGTACGACCCTCGCCTGGAGAAGTCGTCCCTATAATCGGACGTCTTTTTGCCGGATAAATCCACCGACTTGTAGTTTGAGAATGGGTCCTATGGAAGAAGGTCGGTACCATATGTAGAAGAGTATCCACCCTCCTCGCCTCCTCCACCGCGCCGCCATCTGCTTTGCAACTAGAGCCCTTTAATGTTATGTACTGATATCTCATTATTCCTTGCCTTTAGTCGTATATTGTTCCGGCCCATCCGGGGAGGGAGTACAAGCTATAAATACCCGGGTACCGCCAGATAACTATCTTTTCTCCGACTTGAAACGACCTTAAGGACCCATTAAAACTCTCGCTGATCTATAAAATACGGAAACTCTGAGGGTATTGGGTGCCCCCTAACCACGCCTTAGAAAAATATTTCAGTTGGCGATACCGCTTCCGCCTCAACATTATGACCAGTCGAAGAATAATCTCATCTGAATGCGATATCCTATCCACTGAAGTAAATCATAATCGTACTTCAGGTAAAACCTGGAGCAGCATTCCGATTTATAGTGCTGTGATAAACCATGATTTCAAAGCTCCAAGTTTCAATTCGACAGCAAAAAAGCTTATTACTGCACTCTAGATCTTATTCCTTTACCATCTTGTTCATTAAATAATGTGAACAAGTAGACTTTGTCCGGGCAAGTCTACTAATGGCCAAAGTGCAAGATGGATCAATAAAAAACAAGGTTAATCTATTTTTCATTAGCAACCGTCTAAAGCAAAAAAGCCTTATCTAGTCAAAGTTTCCTTGCCTGGATTTCCGTAATCAGTAATAGAAAATTCTAGGTCAGACCTCGTCAAAGTAGCCTGAAACTAAATCCTAATTTTGACTCTTTCTTCCCGTTCGATAGCAGTAGACGAAATAATGAAGAATAACGACAAGAATGAATGATAAGAGCTCAGAAATAACGAGGGTTTGCAATGTTCCCAGTGAAAAATTAGGAGGACTTATCAGCACATTAATCGTTCGAGTTTTGATGAAAGGAGGAGCAGAAGACGTCGGAAATCGGTAAACAAGGTGGAACGGGAGTCAGGATTGTGGTTCGGGGAATGGGAGGAAGATGATGGTTTTTAATTAATGGTTTGAAGAAGATGGAATATTCTTTGTAGGAGGGGATTTTCAAGCTGATCAATATGTACGATCAATGTCCTATTTTTCAGATGGGCTAGCAATTCTTCTATAACGGATGATTAGAGTTATGGTGGTATTAGATAAACAGGACCGAGTTATATACAATTCCAGCTCACAGTTTAGTTCTGGATTAGAATGCAGGCACTTTACAATAAAACCAACCTACAAGTAAACAATTTAAAGCAATAGAAAGCCTATATTTATGACGCCCTTCAACATGGTACATTAAATATTGTAATGATTGAAAAACTTACGGCTTGGCGATTGAACGAGATCCTTGGGAGTAGAGGTGGAGGGGATGGTGGGAGTGCTTGGCTGGCCAGGGCTACCTTGCCTGTCCTGGAGAGCAGCAAGAGCCAAGATCTGGGCCATGTTACCGGGTAACACCAGCTGAAAAAAAGAATAATGCGCAACGTTATCACAACACTCAGATAGTCCAGGCAACATGAACTTGTGTAGTATGCATGTTAAACTCATGTTCCACAGTACCAAAACTCATCAAATACCTGGATGAATGGAAATGGGCAACATCGAGATAAAAACAACGACAAATGACCGAAGAAAGAATGAAATTATGGGAGATCTAAGTAAAATAAATTAGAGAGCATCTTGAGCTCGATGAATCAAAACGCGGTTGGAGGACTAATTGCAAATTATGAGGAGTAATTACTCATTCAATTCTTATGAGGAGTACAAGTGTACGCGTGTAAATGACTGTGTGTGAGAGAAGAAGGAAAAACGGGAATGCCAAGCCGGTAGCTGTGAAAGAACTGGGACAAGACTCGCGTCACGGAAGGCCTTTAAAAATGCTTCGTCTAATTAGGAAGACCACTATCAGGAAAACTGCCACTTCATCTGACTAGTGTGCGCATGCGCAGCCGCTCAGAAAACTATATGGTGCGTCTTATGTCTAGTCGTTCGGAGCCGAGGGATGAGGTAATTGCAGAAATTTGCCCGCTTCATGGCTGTTTTTATGGGGTTTACCACTGTTTTTACCTCCGTGATGTTTCGAATTTTCTGTGGATTTGGAACTGTAAAATAGTTTGGGGTTTGTGGGTAAGGGAGATGACAAGCCGATTTCGGTAACGTGAACGACGGAAGTACAGCAAGGAGAATAATTTTGCCTACGGCACGTTTAAAATAGGTAATAATTTAGGTGATTCATTTTTCAAAATCAATTGGGTAAAACAAATTTAGATTACACAGAGGCCTTCCAAAATGAGGAAAATCATGTGCGACAACGTCCCCTTGGAATATGTTTCATCATTCGGTTATTTGGGGGTAACTTTTTCACGTACATGTAAATTTAAAATCAACAAAGCTATGTCCAAAGCACGTAGAGCGGTCGGTTCAATTAAGGAACTGTTTTGGAAGAGAAAGGTGTATTCTTGGGAAGCTAAATTGAAATGGTTTGAATCTATGGTGGAGTCGGTCTTACTTTACGCAACGGAGCTTTATTGTATTTAGTACTTGGAAAAAGCAGAAACTGTACAAACTTCCTTCATCAAAAGTATTTTATGCTTACCAAAGAATACACCGTCCCACTATGTGCGCCTAGAGACGGGCAGACTCCCCATAGCGACCCTCATATTTAAAAGAGCTATTATCATTTTCGTTGAAAATCCTAAAAATGGATGACAGTCGATGGCCTAAGATATGCTTTGACCTGTTACTTACAAGTGATAGAAATGGGTCGAATAAAAAAGTGAGCTTTGGGTGTCTAGACTGAAAGATTGATTCGTTAGTATTGGGGCAGAGGATTTATGGGAAAATATTTCGTACGAAACTATTAACAATAACTTTGACGGAATAATACAAGAATTCGAAAATAATTGCCGCAGTCGTGATATTCAGAACGTCTATGATTCTCGCTACAACTTTTTCTATAGATCGATAGCGAATTACCTCGGCAGACAATACTATTTGGGCGCTTTTGAAAATATATGAACGTTGAACGCCTTATATCACAGCTAAGACTGTCAAGTAAGGGCGCCATAAAATTTTACCATAACCGGAATGTTTATAAAATTTATTGTACAGACCTTTGCACCATATGTAGCAAATATGAGCTAGAAGACATTGTTCATATTATTTTCATCTGTCCCATTTACTCTTCTTTTCGTGAATTCTACTTGAGTACATTTATAAATAATATGCAACCATTTGTGAATTTCAGTAGAGAGGATTTACTTTTAAAATTAATTCAGATTCTGGAGTTTAATTTATAACTTCATGAGAAAAAGCTTGATGTTACGTGCATGTACGCAAAATGAATGATTCCTAAATATTTCTTGCTTTTTTGATTTTGGTATGTATAGCTACTTGGTCGTTTCTAGTTCATATAAATATTGAATAAAATCTGTTGAATGAAACCAAAATTGCAACCACAGCACGTATGAGGCCGATCAAACTATTTCGAACAAGTCAATTTTACTGTTATGAAGATACTTTTGATTTTATATAATGTTTATTTGTGCCTCAAATGATCTTGTAACAATCGCAAGATTACTACAATAAAAATTGTCTATCTATCTAAGCTTACACAGCAGGTGGTTTCCATTACATGGATTGTGAGAATTCAGCACATGCTTCTTTGGTAATAAGGAACAGGACGTAGAGATTTATTTGATTTTCTCAAAACACATGTTTCCGCTTGATAATACCATCACCAACATTGAAAAGCCTCTTATTTATAGCCACTGCACCAAATTCAAAGTGTACCTACTCAATATTATATGTACTACCTACTACTAACGGCGTCTCACGAATTTTTTCCACCCTTGAATTCATTCTGTGATGACATTATTGTTACCCAAATACGTAGATCTGAACACTCATAACCTATACTTCCAGGAATTCGCGAGGTTTGATGCGACAAGTGAGGGCTCAGAATCACCACACCCTCGTGCCCATTACTGTTCCTCCAGCCTCGCTACTTCCTTAATCACTGTCTCTCTCTCTCTCTTAGTAAGTGTCTCTCCATTGTGTGTAAATCTGTTTCGAGAAAGTTGGTCGACCTGGCCGAGAAAAAACCCGTCATTTTTCCACGATTTTGGTCTTAGTCAGGTAGTTTTTTTTCTCTCGAGTAATTCGATCTGTAGGTACGCATACAGTGGGTATGAAAATATTATAGGTAGGTACATTTATAAAATAAATGCCACGATTTAGTGTCATGTTAGGTCTTTCAGTAACAACACAATATGAGTCTCCAGCAAACACTCGATCAAGTATAGACATAGGGGATTGGGTCAGTCAACCATAGAATTCCGTTAATCGGAGAGTACTAAAAGGGGGTAAAGATCAAAAAATTCTCTATGGACGACGTATCTGTAGTGATAATTTCCGAGTATCTCACGAAAGCAGACATTTTACTTAAGGATTCTATCTAGAATGTGGAACTCGCCTAAGTAGAGGTTGGTTTTTTAATTTTACACCTCAAAATCAGCACTTATTTCAAAGCCCTCACCGAGATCTTTAAACGACATAAATAGAAAAATAACCATAGAAGTTTCTGATTGGTATATCTTGTTCTTTCCTCACCAGGGATTTGACCCCCCCCCCCCCCCTCCAAAGAAAGGGAAAAATCTGTTGAAATAGTATCTCGGACGGCTCGGTCACTGAAGGTCTCGAACATTCCTGGTAATAATGGATGAATGTAAAATTAAAGTTTTAAAAATTATGATATTACAGTTATGAGGTTGTCGCCCAAGTTGGGTAGGCTGGCGGAACGTTTAGTTCCGGGAGTCGATGAAAATTATCACCATAAAGGAAGCGGCGCGAGCGACACGAAGAATTTATTAGTCACATCGGCCGAGCAAACGAAGCATGGAAACTGTGACGGGGCATTGTTAAGTGCTATCAGCCCCTTGAATTGTTTGCTCGTGAGAAGTTATAATGACACTTTTCTAGGTAGGTAAACACCACACAACGGTCGAGTGTATTTGCGAAGTATGTACAGGTATAGCAAGCATACTTAGGATATCATATTAGAATCTGAATCCATTTTTGAACTGTTCTAATGTTGAATTTCCTCCCTCAAATAGCGATTTTACTGCGTAGATAGGTTAGAAAACATCAAAGGAAAGTGATTGTAATTGATGAGCACCAGCAGTAAAGACTGTCAACAGGTAGAAAAAATAATCCAAGAGTCCGAGAGTATCAGCAGTAGATAAATTAAATCAAATTAGAGTCATTACATATTTATATTACTTATGAAAGTTATGGTTATTAGGTGTTGAACTCACCACTTCTGGCCCAAAACGTCAGTGCCCTGAAAGCCTAGAAGACTGTAGTTAAGCGTAATTTAGTGTTTCGGGGCGCAATAATGGTTTAATTGCTTGAGAGTTTTCAGACCTCCAAGTCCCGCAAGGGGAAATAGATAACCATCCTGGTAGCCCAACAGCTCTAACAGCCGAGTCAGTATTAGCTACTTCAACCTCAGCCGCGAGCTCTACTGTCTTTTTTCACGCTCTGTCTCCGACGCCGCGTGGTTGCATTGAATTAATTCGATTCACCTCGTCCACTTAGAGTCGTTTTTCATCGCCCTTTACGTCAGACTAGGATAACTCGATGAGACCTGCAATCGTGATCAATATCCTCATCCAATAGAAACTGTCTTTCTAACTTGCCAATTACATCCTCATATCTGTAAGGGTGGAATGAGTTCCTAAATTGATGATTCCAAGATTCTCGTTCCAGCAAGAAGTGATATTAATCACGTTCGATGGTACGGGAAAATGATATAAACATCAATTCATCTACAATCGGACATCGGCTTAGACTCAGAGATCTACAATCATTGATCAGTAGCTACCTAATTGAAACTCTTTACAGAACTTT
>JAEMON010000007.1:4577335-4599135 GCA_030264115.1 Lygus lineolaris
TGTGATACAATACCCTTCAAATGTGTCATCATTCTGGTTCGATGTTCACCCAAAAATTCACGTTGGAAGAAACGACTTTCAAAGCAAGGGCGAGAAAAAAACAATATGAGGAAACGGATCCGGCAGGGTATGTGCGAGGTTTCTCAGCAACATGGGAACTTTGTTTCTCGAGGAAATGTGATCTATGGGACGGAGTATCAAATTATCTCCATATTATTTGTTACACGGTGTGTTCCACTTGAAAAATCTCCTTCCTTTCTCATGTTAGGTGATATGTAGGGAACGATGCGGTCGCAACATCCGTCTGCACTTATCAGCTCAGTATTTAAATACTACGAGTACATATAATAGGTACCTACTGGTTACCTACTGGTAGGTTTTAATAAAGCGATTGTAGAATTGGGTGGCAAAAAATTAATTTCATTTAAATTAGAAGCTGATGGAGTGGGGGATATAGATTTCTCATCTTTATTTCTAATATTATGAGGTTCTCAATTAATGACTGTAATCTACATTAATTCATTTTTATGAGCTACAGTTTTGATACTGTCAAGTTCCATGTCATAATGAGATTTCTCTAGAGTGATGTCAAGAAACTCTGTGTACCAATACATTAAGTGTAGAGATTTAAAATGTTCAACAGGTGTCAGGGTAGCTCAAATCGTGGAGCCTTCAATTTTAGTGAGAAGAAGTCTGGGGTTCAAATCCCCAAAAATAGCGAGGCATCATCGGTCAAATTAATCACATAATCAATCATGAGTCGATTCAAGTATTAAATTTATGCCTATTTCAAGTACAATAATAACTCCTATTCTCCTAATAACTCAATAACTAACTCAACAATAAATAACTCAACAAATTACTTTCTCTGGAATTAAATCTCAGTCTACTTAGCAGAGGAAGTGTACATTATACTATCTAAAAAACTACGTTTTGGTTGATCAAATTCTTTACTTTCGTTAAGTAGTTAATAGCTATAACAATGACGTGATTTGCCCTTTCAATGGTAGGTGCTTAGAGAGAAACGAAACTCCTCGTCATCTTCATGAACAGATTCTGTCGAAACGAAATTGCCAACCCAATTATTTAGAACAAACAGTCACTATATTATCTATATAAAAATCACTAGATTACCTACCTGATAAATTCCAGTTCTTCATATTACAAATCCTAAGCCGTGGATATAATATAATTATCCACATGCAAAATTAAATTGCTGCCCAAGGCTGTACCAGGCCATGTGCGTGTGTTCCATGGTATTCTGACATGCTTTTAGAGAAACCAAATTATAACAAGGAACTGTGAAACTGAGAAATAAAGATTATTAACTCAGAATATTTTATTTAATTTTCAAACCTCGTTCTTCGTAACTATGGATTTGGAATATTACCGAACAAGAAAGTGAGGATAAAGTTTCATTTTGGAGCAAATATTCAAAGAAAACTACTTTCTGGCATTTTAAATTTTGATTCAGCCAATTTCATGCTTATCAAATTCCTTATTTCTCCCAATTCGTTCTTTATTCATACCTACCATAATACAATGTATAAGCGGCAGGACGCACTTGCTATACTGAAAAAAAAATCCATTACCTAATTGAGGAAATAAGGGAGAGCGTTTTGTTTGTCCTAGGCGGTTCAGCTGTCCATATACGCGGTCATTATCCAGAAAAAGCTCAATTAGCCCCATCTCCATCTCTCATTTCCCCTTTTTGTCAGGAAGCTCTCCAATTAATTCATTCCGTCGGTCGTATTTTACTTCTTGCTACGTTTATGATGGTAGACGAAAATTATATCATTTTTTAACAATAAACCAAAATGAGAGATATGTAGGTATACAGGAAAATTCAACTTTTGGGCAAAAGTGTCAAGCTATCATTAATATAATCACAATTAAACTCATAGCAGCGTTCTGGTTGAACCCCGACTATCTTCATCTAACTAAACTCATAGCAGACTCAGAATCAGCAGGCCTCTAACGGAGTTTCGATCAGAATCTGTACCTATATGTAGGTAAAATAAAATAAAAAACAATAAATCATGCATTTATTGTAGGTTTACCTATACTGTGAGGAGGAATAGATGATAGGGGAGGACATTTTATCACTAAGGCAAAATAACACGTAAACGCCAATTTCTGGTAGTGATAGTTATTATAGCGAAAAACCTGGACAGATGATCGCCCACATAATAAACAGTTTTGTAAAAATTTGAATTTCTTTGTTAAGGTTAGATGTCGTTGATTATGATATTGAGAAATGAAACTGGCTCCTCATACCTACTCCAAAAAGAAATGGCGCTCCGCGGAAAATTTCCCGTTAAGCCTTAATTTGAACTAAAGAGAGAGACAGGAGAAAAAAAAGCGTGAAACCTGATTATTATTAAACTTTCTTTGCGATTAAACGTGAGAGAGGAGCTAACGACCGGATCGCAGTTCCTAGTAATACCGCACATTATAATTTCATAATTACGCGTCTTCCTCCCGGAGCGAATAAGTTCCATTAAACGACTCGGCTCGAGTTACAATTAGGGCCACTTTTGGCCGAAAAAGTCCCTCAGCTCTCGATTCCACCGATATTACTGATTATGGAAGGAAACAAGGAAATGGGTGCGTGGGTACTCCCTTCTTGGCAACTCCCGCAGAATCGGTTAATGCATTTTCAGAAGATGAGTCTCCCATTTATGATTTTTCGTAACTCTTCAAAAACCATGATTCGATAACAAAACGTTGTTTTTTTAAGTCAACGCAATTAAAATGCCATTATTTCATAGCTACCTATAAAAGTTGATGAAAAAAATATTAGAGCTGGTTTCAAATGTTGAATTAGAGATTATTCATCCACTCCGGAGCGAAGGTTGAAGTTTTTACGATCCCTGGAAAATTTGGTCTAGGTGAATTCAGTTTTGTTGGACCTCAATGTGGGTAGAGAGAGGTTTTGTTGTACCGCTCTCTACTCAACTTGAGATACAACAAAACTGAATTCACTAAGACCAAAGTCTCCAGGAGGCACCAAAACTGCAACCTTCGCTCCATGCATAGTGACAGCCATTGTGTGACTCCTGTAAATATGGTTTTAGTGAATTAAGTTTTGTTTTGCCTCAATGTGGGTGGAAATATAACAAAACCTCTCTCTACGTACTTAGGTTGTTCCTCCATAACCCTCGTAATTATTCATTGACCAACAGGGAAACAGCTATTTAGTCAAGTACGCTGAATCTTTCCGTACGAAAGATCGAAGCAGGGATCGAAGCAGGGATCGAACCAGCACTATCTATGGGGAGATGCTTGGAGCAACACAACCCACCCTCGGATAACAACTCATCGGACTGACAGACTGCTGGAGGCAGCTGATAAAAGTCTGTAAATAGACGAGAAAGGGTTTCCTCGTCCGTCCTGCCTCATACGTTTTGTTAGATTTCCATTCACGATAAATTTATTGGCTGATCGATGGCACTTGATAGGACGATATTCTCGTTTGCACTGGATTCGGCATGACAATATTAGAAAAATCAACAGTCGTGGACTGATTGCGGAATTCGGAGTTCGAAGTTGATCCGATTATTGTGTACATTCAAGAAAAGCACTGAGAAATATGGAGTCATGAGTTGATTTTTCGCAAACCCTTAGATATAGGGAAACAAGTTGAAAGCGAATTTCAATAATATCAGGCTAGAGAAAATGCAATGCCGAATTTCCAGATTCTGAGTAGTAGGAGGTATACTAGCAACCAACCTGACTGGAGGGATTAATTTAGTCTTCTAGTCTCATTATAACTATAAACTTATAAATAAGTCTGGCCAAGGAGCATAGCAGCACCTGGTTGAGCAAAGTGCGTTACCACTGTTGCCTATACTTAAGTAATGGAGCTAACTAGTGAGACTATTTTTTACCCATTCTAATTCTAAGCATACTCGAGATGCATCGATGATGGTGACTTGAGAAACAACAGAATTTCGATAACAAGATAACGACCGGACCACCAACCTAATCGGCTGTTCTACTCCAATATTTGGCATTCAAGATTATATTCCTGAAGCGCTGACATAAAAGAGTACTACAACAACGTATGTATGAAAGGGCTGTGCATGTATCGAAATGAGTGATTGAATAGAATTAAGTAGGTAATCGAAATACTGGAAAAGTCACATGTGAACATGCACCTGGTTATAAGTACCTAGTTAATTCTCTTAAATGTTCAGACATGAAATAGCAATGACGCAATCTGTCTGTGCACTTTTATAAAATAATCGTGTTGCTCACTGATTCCGCCCCGCCTAAGGATTCTCCAAGATTTAACGGACCGAGACAATCCAATTGTTTCGAAACTTGCATCGATTCCTACTTGAAATACCCAACAGCGACCCGGTCCTTCAATTGTCCTCAATCGGGAAGACTTTTTAATGTGTTTAAGGCTCGTTGCTCTTGTCGTCTTGTTATCGAAGAGCCCTGGTTATCTAATAGGAGTCCGAGACCAGCAAATGTGACTTGTTACCAACCGAGAAGACCCTCCGAGCTGAATCATTCACTTGGTGAGACGGAATCGCTCGAACATTTGGATAGAAGATTCTTAAGGCACACAAAGAACGTATCAGTATTGTGAACGGTCTTCATTTTTAATAATAATATAGACAGATTGAACGAAAGCACGGAATCGTTTCAACTACCGATATGATAATACTTTCGAGCAGGTAGGTCCCTCTATCTGTCTGTGCTCGAGGATCTGCTGAACGCATAACCCCCACAATTTTGATCCGATTTTGATAACATTTTCACGGATCCGGGTTATGGCCTAGATTGTCCAATGAAATTCAACGCAGTAGGATCGAAATCTACCCCTGCGCAAGCGCACGCGACACAATCTCAAAATTGGGCCCAATCGGGCTCAACTTAGGAGTACCGACATAGAAAATGAGTAAATTTTCGTGAAGGGATCGGTGACAGACACTGCGCATGAGTACAGGTGATAACTTAAGAATAGTAAGGGGCTAGATGGTGCCTCATAAAATCAATGACTTGATGGTTAGATTAGATTATGCTCCAGGAAAATACGTAGACTTTTCGAAAGTGAAATATAAAGTCGGGAATTTCAAGATCTTATCCAACTCAAAACCCTAGTTTATTCTGTCCATTTCAGCAGAATATGAGATCGAAGAACGATTGGTTGTTGATAGTTGAATTGGACACTATACGCGATTCGATAATCTTTCAGACTGATGGTAGGTACCCAAATACTAAAAATAAAAAAAATATTCCAGATTCTATCCAGTTTTCAGAGGTTTATTACATAATATAAATCAACGACCAATGTAACTAAATTTGCCTTTATGATTTTGGGTGATGTCAGGCTCCACTGAACTGAAGTTTAGAAGGCCCCCATGTTAATAAAGACACTCTTGTCATCGAATCTCGGTCCCAAACAAGAGCCAGTAACGTCCCAATTGCGACCGAAATCTTCCGGACGAAAAGCCATTCGGAAACTCGAAAATAATTTCCCAATTCATTTATCGCTTTTCATGGGTTTACGATCTTTATTTTTGCAAGGGAAAGAAAATAGCTGAAGCTGTAAACCCATTTGTGAAACCTGAGAATGAAAAACCAATGCCATTCTTCGGGCTATTCACGACTTTCAACCAACTACCATAATCATCGAACGTTATCATCTCGTATTTCATCCACTTTTCCAATTGTTGGATTATTATTATTATTGTTCTTAAAACCTGCTCTGTGGTACCTACGAAAAAAATAGCTTCATTAAATTCGAAAAACTATAATGGGGAGATGGTTTTTGTAAAATTTAATGCTTGTTATTGGAAAAAGTTTTATAGGGTTTACCGAGCACTGAGAATGAGTTCCTACTAAAATACGAGTTTTATTTGGACCATTACTTTTCAAAATTACGTGGTTCGGAGTTGTCTTATTTTTATTTGCGTTTACTGGCGCTCGAGATTCGCCACGAATAATTTCTTTAAAAAAAAACACACGTATGGTTGCGAAGTATCTCAACAAGAATACAAACAAGAAAAACATAAAGGTGAAAGTTATGATTAACTTCATGTAGAAAAACATCCAGAATCATAATTTAATCCTTTCATATTTGGAATAGGTATAACTACGCTCATAAATTTGATACATACAGAGGTTACCCAACATAATATTATGCTTATTAAGGATCCTGGCTCATCATTGTTCTATTACCTCTCTAACTGAACTTCTATCCTAAAGATTGTATAAGCTTATTAATATATCATACTGGGGGTGGGGTATTCATCAATATTATACATGGAAATATGAAACCTTTTCGTTGCCCACGTTGATTATTTCTTATCCTTCAAACAAAGTTAAAGATATAGGTAACCCTACATCAGGATGTTTCTTCAGGAGTGAATGTAATCAACTTCCAAATTTATTTAACCAATTTTTGGCTATTTTTCACTTTGCTACAAGTGGTGACATCCATTTTTCGGCAAGCACCCGAACACTTGAGAACTGGTGGAACTTTGTGACATTTTAGTATCTTGTTGGATATGAAGGTTGATGGGTGTCAATCGAACATCACCGATTCAGTGTGAAACCCACAAAATAGGTATGATACCACGAAATCATTTACCGTCCCTACTTGGTAGTTCATTACATCCACAAAACAAGATTTGTGTGTTACGCGCATAGTTAGCGCGGTGGTGATAGTGGTGGTGGGGAGGGCAATTCTTCATCCCAAAGAGATTCAAAATCTCCAAATATTACCGGGGTTACATAACACATTTGTAAAAATAGTGTTGATGCAACCCCGCCATGTTGCCAAAATTAGCAGAATTTAAAATAAAGAAAAACGTGGGTTAGGGTGAGTCCTCGAAGAAAAGTCGATCCACAATACCAGTTTCCTGGCACCGTTGATCCTCACAATTCTTAAGTATTCCAATTCAGGCGGGAAGTACGAGAAAAACCTCGAGAAACATGAATATGCGGCGAGACAAAGGATTTTCCCCGACCCCTTCCTCAGAATTCTCTGTATCCCATTGTTTTTGAGGGCAGGCCTATCTGGATTTCACAGGGGAATCCATCCATTTCTTCAGTTCGCATTATAAAAAGGAAGTTGTCGGAAGAAAGCCGTCAGATAAAGACGGCACTTCCGAAAACGGGTGTAAAAAGCCGAGTCCTATTTGTCATTCAGAAATTACCCATCTCCTCTTCTTCCACCAGGTAGGTATTCGCTCATCAGGGACATCCACTGGCAATGGTTCGCACACAGATCATAGTTAACCCCAAAGGTGAGTCCTGGACTGGCCCTAAAGTACCCGTCTAAATCGAAGTGTACGAACCATGTAGTGTAGGTACTATTCATGGCCAGACTGAAGATTCCCAGCGAACCCCAGGAGGCCCGCAATGTTGTTCCACGTCAAACTTTGACGCGCCATTTCCGTTCGGAATCTCCCCCGTCCAACTTTAATGTTATGCCCTGATGGAGAAGAGGCAACTTCCAAATCCCTTCCACCCGCCCACGGTTTTTGAAATAAACAATCTGTATTACTCAATCACAATTAGAAGTCCATTTGTCAATTCGAGGAAAATCATTGACTACGACCATCAATCATCTTACAGTAATTTATCAGTGATATTTTTTTTTTAGTCAATTTACATAATACAGTCGACGTTAATTGGGTTTGAAAAACTTCTCTCCCGGATCTCTGGTTATTCGTTATGCCGCCCGGACAAAATTGGAAAAATTGGTCCTTTTACGAATTTGGGAAGTCATTATTCAGAATATTGATCAACCTATTGGCTCAATGTCACGTTGAAGTATCCATTCTTTCGGGCCCTAATTATAAATACATAAATGACGAGGCGGATAATTGGGTGAAGATACGCTGAACCGAGCCGGGGGTTCAGGAGAATTTTCGAAGGACATGAAGATATTAGCTATTACAAAAGATGCAAACGTTTTTGCAACAGGCAAGACAAAATTAATAATGAATAGGGAAGTGTGTATTTATACGTGTGTCACGCCAGACGATAACTCCAGAAAAGATTTTGAAAAAAAAATCAAAATGGAACCACCCTTTTACTATTATATTGAACTGAAGGTCATACATATGGAAGCATACTACTTAGAGGTCAACTTTGAATATCTAGGTTTCAAACCGATTGGAAAACAAAAACAAACAATCGCTTACTGTTTTGGTTTTTCTACGTGAGGAAAATTAAGTCGAATAGCAAATTTAGGTATGACAATATGTGGCAGGTATTATTGGAAATCAGCACAAATTTTCCTATGAGAATAATTTATAGCCCATCAAATAAGTCTGAGTAGATTATTGTTGTAAAGAATAAAAGCAACAAAGTGATTAGTTGTAGAAAATTCCTTCATCAAGTCACACTGGATGAACTACTGTAACTTTTCTACGAACAAAAGCTGACTGTAAGCTGTGCTGTACTACACTGTAAGGAGAGGTGTTTTATCCTCTCGAATTTTGATTTTGTTGAGAGTTTTTCCTTCCAAAAACCTCTTGTCCCTTTACTTCTTTTTATCCAAAACCCTTATCAACTGTTACTTTTTTAAAGCTCGTTCTTCAAAATTACACTTCCCAATTAGGTAGAGTGCAGAGCGTTTCAGATTTTCCTTTTTGATCAAGTATATAATATATGTTATATCTATAAATGACGGATGAAGTGTACACAATGGATTTCAACTAACACAATTACAGGTGAGCTCATACGACAATATTTCTGTGAAGCAGAGTCAGTATGTACCTGAGCTGAAACCTCAGACTGATCTCGAGCTGAAATAATGGAATTTAATGTGATTTAGCCACATTCTGAACCAGGTAGGTACATATTCGATTGAATAAAAACAATTGCAGTAGGTACATCTAGTTTTTTAGGAGTGCATTCCGAAGCAATATAGGTAGTGGTCAAAGTTGCATAAATTCTGTTATGACTACAATACTCGGTTGGGTGCTAGATTTGAACTGCAGATCGATAAAAACTGTCATTGGTTTTTCAAATGATCATGATACGATTTCATGGTGATTTGAAGCGTTTAAAGAGGAGGTAGGGTACACACCAACCTCAATTTTCTCGCATTAGTTCACTAATGAAGAGTATTATTCTTGATGCCTTTGAGGCGGTTTTGGGTTAAGTGTAGGTTTCAGAATCAATTATTTCACGCCTTCAGACCATTTCGACGATGCCATTTCCGAAGAACATTAGCAGAGAGAAAACAAGTCCCATTTCCAACCGGGATCGCTTTAATTAGTTTAAAAAAACACAATGCCCCTAGGCCAATTTATAGCGAGGAATTCTTTTCCCCGTACGGAATAATAGAAGGGAAAGCGACGGGCGAAGAGTTATTAAAAGAGTTAGGACATGAAACATGAGATGTGCACTCAACTCAACAATAATCTTGAGGATCTTGCAGAACAGTCAAACGGGAGTGTCCCAGCAATTAGTTCTGAGCCGGCAGGTCTTTCCAACGCTCAACTTACCGGCTATAATGCGGTCCTTGATAGTTGAACGCGCTGAATAATCAAAATCCTTTTTCAATGGACACTAATTCGGGCGCCAATCTCCATCGAGGATGAGCGAGACCCGGAAGCGATGCAGCTTATAGGCTTATATATGCAGGAGATATTACCAAGGTGACAAATGTTTCCATGAAATTTAAGAATAGTTTCGACAATACCATTCCATTCTAACAGCAGTACCTAACGATAACGCTCAAAGCTATATATGTTGAAAACTCCATGACATTGCCAAAACATGTTTACAACCTTACTCGTAGACTCAAAAATGGCTAGTTTTGGGAATGTTCCGCTAATTACGGCCCTCGGAGTATTTGATATGGCGAATTTTATATCATTTGAACTTGAGCATATTATTATATCAAAAGTTTCTGAGATTCCCTCCAAATAATATTGATCTTAGAAGCTTGAACAACTCAGAAAACGTGAGCATATTATTATATCAAAAGTTTCTGAGATTCCCTCCAAATAATATTGATCCTAGAAGCTTGAACAACTCAGAAAACGCCAGAGAAAAACGAAATAAATTGAACTGAAATAATCAATAAGCCGGCGACGGAGAGGGAGAGATGGAAGGATGTGTCCCACCATTAGAGATATGAGCAAAGCAGAATGCGGGTGGTGATACCACGGAGTAGACCTTACGAGATGCCTAACTATAGTAACTCCGTGGCCCTTTTCTCGCACCACGAATCCCTGCTAGATAGCAGTCTAAAACGTATAGTTATGGTTTCAGTTTGATTATAAACCCAGAAAACGAGTTCCCTGGCTGGGTTCATCCTACACTTCAGGTAATGTAACTACTGTAATGTAACTAACTACTGACATAAATACGAAATTCTGGACACCCAGATTAATACAATTTATGAACTCAAAGATGACTCACCCTCGGGGGAAAAGACGAAGAAGGGGAGGTCATCGACGATGACGACGAAGGGGCGAGAGATTGAGAGAGCGACGTCTTGGGGGATTCGCGAGGATGGGAGGGGCTGTGGGGGCTTCGAGGGGGAGTAGGGGGCTGTGACCCCCCAGGACTGCTCCGGCCCCCCGATCCTGTCGCTGGACCCCTCTTCAAGCTGTCCAGGATCTTTCCTGCAATGAAAGAAAAAAAATAATTAATTCTCCATGTAGCTCTCAGGAGTGTGTACATTACAGGAGGAATAATAAATATCTTGCAATAACAAAAAACTTGACATACAGATTTCACCACTTGAAGCTTACTCGGGTATGTTCAATCACAAAGACTGATGGGCAAGAAGCTGGAACACATTCAAATCTAAGTTATTTAATCCAATGAACAGAGTAATCGGACTAAAAAGTTCATAATACCTCCCATTGTAGAAGAGTAAGATTATCCGAGGTACAACTCAGATGAAAATATCAATTTTACCCAACTCGTGATACATGGTGTACCTAATTCCAGGATAGTATCGTTAAATTAGTTTTAGTTTACGCTATTAAAACGGTAGGTAATCTGATTTTCCCTTATCAGAAGGGGAAAAAACGGGGACATTTTAACACCTTCTTCAACGTTATTGGAAAAATTCGCATCGTATAGCGAGAACAACTCCAAAGATCATTAAATTTTGCGTCGAGTAACCTCCTTATTATTAGGAGACATCATTATCATGCTATTATTTAGAAAACGATTCCTGAATTACGATTCAGTAGTTTTCAATAACGATCAAGAAGTGCAATAAGATTACCACGGGGACAACAATTTATTATAAACGCTGCCCGAAGTCATGGGTGGTACCTTTGATGACCTTTGGGTTTTGTAGACTTCAACAATGTGCGCAAACATCCGACAGATAATATTTTTCAAAAAGCAACACTTTTGAAACGATAGGTAACTTCAATTTCCATCCAGCTTAGCTACATACTCCCAAGTTCCAATAAAAATCTTAATTTTTGTATCGTTGACCTTTTTTTTATTCAAAATTTCCCATTCCTGTGTGTACGTGTACCTACCACATCACTGGACCGTAATTCATGATATTGATCTAAGCAGAAGGTACTGAGCTTTATTCTATAATGAACAAAACTTCATATTCAATTTTGGAACATGATGTCCCGCTCTAAAGGTCAGTTTTTTCTCAAAAGCTTTTTTTCCCACTAGTATTTCGGTCAACCGTACAACCGGAACCCCCATAAGGCGAGTCCTGTGTCGGGCGCTAGTCATCGCCCCTGTTTCAAATGTCATTGAAGAGATAAAAGTAGCTAGAAAAACTACACTCGTAAACCATAACCGAGTATGATGACTAAGTTGCATAGAATATTAGTGGGAGACAGGAGAAAGAGTAGGTACCTATGGCGAGGAGTACCTAAGGGAATGAGGCGTTATCGTTTTCACAACAAATGTTTAAGTAGGCCAGTCCCGAACTAACCTCCATGTGTGAGCTAACTCAATATAAATAACTAAATAAAATGAAATAAAATTACTTTAATCAACAAGTAACACGAGACGAGGTACGACCGTATCGAACAAATTTGGGTCGTACCACATTCCAGCTTTTCATATTTTTTCCATGTAAATTATGATTTAGCATACAGGAAACAGACAAAAAAGTGTAAACCACACGTAATAGTTCCGAAAAAATGGATAAATCTTATGAGTAAATGATCAACTCCTCCAACAACAAAATAAAATTTTGGAAGAAAATTATGGGTCAATATTACAATGATTAGACTCTTTTAATATCACAATGAGTTTTTGAGTAAAGCTGGAATTAATTGCAACTCAATGGAATTCCAATCCCCTTAATTTTCAGTGGGAACGTGAAAATAGTATATCAAATTTAGAATAGAGGTCTAGTAAATTTATAAACACAAGATCTCGTTTTCATGTAGATATTTATGACAATTCTCATCATAGTCATGAAACTCAGGGAGTAAAGAGAACATTGAAGAAACACTAAACGTGGAGAAGGCAATAAAAAATTGTATAGTTCCAAGCTGTCAACACTTTATAATGAGATGGCTATAATTTTGAGAAACGATTGTCGTATTTTTTTAAAAAAGGTGGGAAGAATGAAGATTTCAAGTGTCATCGATACAGGACGAGATAAAGGTGTGTCTTTTTCGTTGGGGATAAAAACGCAACGGAAAATTGAGTATGATTAGAAAAAAAGGTCATTATTTCAAATGATGAATCCGTGGGTACGGATGCGTAACGGATGTGGAGGTCGGAGGTCCCCGAAGTGGCGCACCTCGCCTTGAAAAAAATCCAAAAAACTGTTCGAAGAAGCGGTCGAATAAAGAGAGAGAGACCTTACACCCCAATTTATATGGCTTTTAACCCACGGGGTTCAAACCGGCATTGGGAGACCGATCGATTTGAAGGGACGATTTTTGAACGGAATCAGGTTCACTTCCGAGGCACAATGCGAAATGGCTCATCCGCCGCAAATAATGGGCGAACCGTCGAAAATGAGGGGTATGGGACGTAAAAAAACTTTTTTGTGAAAAAACGAAAAAGTGAAGAGGATCTTTCTAGGGTGGTGACGCAAAGGTTCACACTGGGGGCACAAGGGGTGAAGAAGAACCGAAGGGGGTACGAAAATGTACAAAAATGCACCGACTTTTTAGGAAGAAAAAAATACCGATCATTGAAAGAGAACTTTTGAACCCTCAGTCCTAAAAACACAACCTAGACGGGAAGAAATAGGGAGGGAGTCTTTTGTCGTGAAATACTCGGCGAGATGTGTGTGAAATATAAAAAAATTAAGGAAAGGGGAGGGAAGAAGGACGAGGAAAGATAGAAACGGCAGTGCCGAGAGTGTGTGAAACGCGCGTCTAGGGCGAGGGATGTTTTTTAGAACCCCCTTGAAACTCAGGGTTAAACTGCTCCAAATGAGGTGAATTGCCTTTATATTCCGTTCACGGGTATTTGAATCTTTTCTAACCGAAAAAAACTTGAAACGTCGTAATCGACCAGGGGAGTCGATATAACAGCGAAGTGATATTGGCCCTTTTAGCCGGTAACCTATAGCCTCGATTTTTTGTATTTTTCATTTCAGAAAAAACATTTTTTTCCAACGCAGTCGAAAACCGAAGGTCGAGGATTTTTCGCTAATTCGAATTGACAAGTGCTCTCAACCGGTAAACCACAAATTTAGTCGGTTGGCGGCGGGGAATCGTCAAAATACCAGTTTCCAGATCGGGTTTCATTGGACAGGAAAACAAAAAAATCCCTTTTCGGCAGGAATTCGTCGAGCAGAACGTTATGAAAATGTTTGACTGAAAAAATCACCGCCCAATCGATTTATATTTTTTTAACGATTCGTTAATTTTCATTCCATAATTTGTTTACAGTTGATTGGTTTCGATTATTCGCTTGGAAACCGCGTTAACAAATTTTTTCCAGTAATAAACCTCGATTGAATTTCACGTCAGAATTCACTCAATAAAACACCACCAGAAAATTATATCGGGGAAGCGATCTAAATTTTTATTTTTCGAGGTAACATAATATTAATATGGGTAGCTAGTAACAAAATAACGTTATGGAGAATTCTGTGGAATCCGACGACTCCAGGAAAATTCTATTGGCGAAATATGATACTATCGCAGTGGGAAACGTAAGTTGCTTATTTATTGAAAAAAATATTATAATTTTCATATGATCTAAACGATGAAAGTCACATTTCCTGGAAATGTAACGCATAAATAAGTTGTTGCTCCTGCAATTTACGAGTAAAAATGGTTCACCGTATCGATAAACTTTAGTTTCAACACGATATATTTTACAGCTGGAGTGAAAAAAATTAGAATTGAGAGAGAACATAAATGTTTTCAACTTTCTGGAAATAATTGTTTCACGTTTCACTGCTTTTCTCCGTACTTGAAGATCCTTCGACGCTGCTTTTCAGCGATAGCTCAAGAAAAATATGAATTTGAATTTTGAATTTGAATTTTGAAATATGAAAATATGAATTTTCAAGTTCTTATAATTTGGTCCTACCTATATTAGGTAGGTAGAAGAATCCGACAATCGAATTGTGTATCGGCGCTTCTATTGGCGTTCGTGTCCGTAATCTGCAATATTGGTAGAAAATAGCGAATGAATCATATTTTTAAATCACCCAAAGTTGAGAACTCTCATTAAAAAGGTCTCCTTGTACGGTGATCGAAATAAACTACGTAACTCATTCTTTGTTGATCAAATAGGAAACCGGTGTTGGTACCTGGTACAATCGCGGTACAGCAAGTGGTACACCTGGTCAAGCGTTCGTGTCCGAACCAACACAATGACCAACCCTTCTAAAAAGATCAATACGATCGACGTTGGAACTGCAGGGCGAATCGCTGATATGGCTGGTGCCGCCAGGTTCCCCACCTGCGAACTCCAGACAGAAACCAGGTGATGCTAATTCTACTCGACAAAAGGGGAAAACAGAATACCCGTAAATTTATGGCTCTAAACAATAGCGCGCCGATGCGAAAAAAGTAAAGGCAGGATAGCAGACTTTTTCCTGGGAAGTTTTGTCTACGACCTTTCGCCTGTCACAAAGCGGGCAAACGACGTGATCCAAGAGTTTCTTCGGATTCTGATATTTTGGTTAAAAATGCCAGTTTTTATATTTTCATCCAGGTGTTTATTTTGCTTCTGAGTCAACCAAAAGTATAGCGGAAGCTTTATTTCCACTTTTGTGAGGTTGAATTTCTCGAAAGATACGACACATTTCTGGACAGATTTAGTTGCGAGTGAGCCTATTCGTTTGTCCGTCCACGAACCCTTGCATAACTACCATGATTTGCATCTACAATTACGACGAAGTGCCGGTTGGGCCATAAATCGTTCCCCGTAAATTTTAATAGCGCAGCCTCTGAGGAAAAAAATTCTCGATCGTGTTAATGATTGTAATTTTTAATAAAAATATCAACACGTTTGTTAACTTCGTCATTGAATACGACAACCACACCTACTAGAGACGGGTAGACTGTTTTTATCACTCATGATTATGAGCAGGCTATTCAGTGGAATTTGTCCGACACCAAATGTTCTTCATTGCTCTTCACGTACAACCAATCGTTGCTAGGGAGAATATAATAAAAATCGTTCACCCTGGAAAGCTCTCAATTTATTAAACATCACACCACATCGCATGCTGCCAATTTACCCTCCGTAACCCTCCTGAGAAGTACTGGTTACGTATCGAAACCAAGTTGAACGGCCCTTGCGTCAATTCAACACTATTATTGAATAATTTGATATTCATTCAAAATAATTATTATGAATGATCCTTAGTTGTCTGTAAGACAGCCGTTTTGTTTGTTTAGTTGAAGTAGAATGAGCAGTAAATTTGTGCAAATAGAAGAACGGCACGCTTCGAGCTCCCTCCTGATGGAGAAACAAATATGAATGTTGCAGTTACTTCTGTTCACAGGGCTGCTGATGCCGTTGTACCGCCCATCGAAAGAGTATTATAGTTTAAAAAAAAGAGTATACTTGAAGGCTTATTGACTTTGATATACTTTCTATAAAACAAGATGATCAATGGAGGGGACACTATGTATAGCATTTCCCAGTCAAATTTAGTTTTTTTCCCCAACCAAATTTAGTTTTATCCCAACCAAATTTATTTTTTCCCAGTCAAATTTAATTGTTTCCCAGTCGAATTTGATTTTTTTCCAACAAAATCTAGTTTTTTCCAATCAAATTCAAGGTGTTTACAGCCCTTATGGTAGGACATACCTTGAATTTGATTGGGAAAAAACTAAATTTGATTGGGAAAAAACTAAATTTGACTGGGAAATGCTATAGATTAGGATCTACTCGATATTCCACGAACCGAGAATTCGCTGATTGATTCCTAGTTGGACAAACCGATCTCAAATACAAGGATGATGTCCAAAATATGTTTGAAAGAAGACCCAGGTTTAGGTAATCAAGGGTGGAGAACAGGCGTTGCGTTGGCGAGGCGCCAAATCATATTTCGCCCCTCAAAAGTCGATTCGTCTCCCGCGGATGTTCTTCACGTCAAATTAGTTGGACGTCAATCTCTCTCAGAGCGGGTCCCCGTGCGTCAATTGCTCTTCAGGTCACATGGCGCCCAGAAGTAGTGGTTATTATGTAGGGCGTATCATATAAGGTCCTTTCCTGGATCACCCGTATAAGGCCCAGTAAGGTGATAATGATGACGGCGCCAAGAAGCAGTATATAAATCAAGTAGGGAACAGCTCAAAGTAATTCCATTCTGATTCATACGTAGAGTAATGATGATGTTTATGATGAATATCCAAAATACCATTCCTCAGGTCCCATGGTCTAGCATACGTCGATGTAGCTAACGGAAATCAGGAGACTTTCTCTGCCCTATCATCCATAGTCATGACGTACTGAGTACCTACGTGTTTAAAAAAAATAAAAATAAAAAATCAACAAATTGAACATGATTTAGAAACTATACTTAAGCACTTCCCATTGTGGTCTGCGAACGAAATAGCGGAAGGTCTAATTGTATTGATTATGTGATTATTAAATGTCATCTTCGTATACTTACACTATTACAATCGGTATTGTTAGAAACGATGCACTCACTCCTACTCTTTCTTTAAATAGCCCATTGTCCACTTTTTCGCTTGGGATTAGACTCACGATGATATGGAAATAGCTAAGTGAACCGGTAACATCTGATCCAGGGTGAAAGGACCCTTACAGGAGAAGTTGTGAGAAATATGAAACTTATTTGTGGTGTCCCGAGAGGGAAGTAAAGAGGCCTGGACCGGGAGCCATCTGGTTACCATCGGAAGTCGATAAGAACCCCAAGTACTATCAAGCCGCCACTGGCCCTCTCAGAAACGATAGCTGTTTCCCAGTTTTTTACCCGAGCGTCGATATCAGCAATTAGAACCGATCCTACGCTCTTTTTAACTAGAATCGTGGGGTGCATAATAGTATTTGAAGAGTATAATCGGGTTATAAGGTTTCCCATTCAGTTCAAATGACTGAACAGCAGGTTGATTCATAGTACGTAGCCGTTTCACTAATAGGTAAGTACCTACAGTGGGCTCAACAAGGGCACATGGATTGGTTACAAAAACTTACTGCTCTATCAACTCACTGTGGAATTCGTTAGGAGTTCCGAAGGTATTAATCAGGAATAGTCCCCAATTCATGAATTCAGAGGGGATTTATAGCGAACGTTCCAAAATTTGAACACTCGCAGAAACACTAACATTTTCACGGTTTCAATGTTTTTCGTGGAGAGGAGAATTTTTTTTTTTTTTTAGTACAATAAATTGTTGACGGTCCAGTGTTACGGTAACAGGTTGGGACACTCTTGTGATGACTTGGCGATCCCAGGAGGAGGGTGAAATACGTTTCTTTTGAAATAGGTTTTTTACGCCTTTTTTCATTCACAATGACTCTTTTGAACAGGTTATAAATCCTGAAGATGGGTCCAGTCGATGGCAGAAACGTACATTAGGTAATGAATTGATAAACCCACGTGAGAATGAGCTTTTTGGCTGACTTCCGACGAACCTTTACTAAAATCGAGAATCGTAATATAGGTTCTTATGGATGTTTCTATTGGCACCTACCTGAAGAACAATCCATTCTACGAGTTAATTGAACTTTGATGGGGTTTAGTCAGTATATTACTCGAAATTGGCTTTTGAACATCTATTTCTCATGCATTCGCGGGGTCTTTATTAAGGAGTGCGGAGGGAAACCAGTCGTTTGCCAGTCACAGCTCGAAAATACTTTTAACCACCAGGTTGATGGGTTGCTTACTGCCTCACATTCCTTCATTATTCCTGTGAAAAACTTCTTCAAGTAGGTACTGTTAAACGTGTGAAATCGCACAAAACTTATTTATAAACCACCGCGTAGCTGACTTAAAACAAACTCGGAGGAGATTTGCCGCAGAAAACCTTTAAAGTTGACTTTTATTGAGGAGACTGAAACTGGGGAAAGGCGACTGTCGGCAGGAGGCGTTTAAGATCGTCACATTTGCGGGTTTTATAGGGCGCAAAGGAGCAATTTGAGAGATTGATGAGTTGTCGGCACGTGCGGGAGTCAAATTCGTTCTTTTCTAACAATATAAAAATACGGAAATCTACCTAATCACACTGTCTCTTGCACCACCGTTGACTCAAACACGATGTAACCAGCGCGGGGTCCCGGCTTGGACCTTATAGAGAGAATAGGAATTCTGTGGATTCTGTGTCTATCTGTATGTAGACTTGATCGACCTACTTCTTCTACTACTCCTGATTCCATGTGACCAGGATGGTCACTTCGCTCTCATATTTCGGGAAGGAAAAACAACCAAACTCGATCAGTAAAAATAGCGGGAAGAGGGGAGTAGCAGATCACAGAACTAAGAGGTTGGAGATGAAAGAACATAGTTTTTACAGGATTGTTTTGAAAGCTACTATGCCGGCGTTGGGGGCAAAGGAACGCAGAAGAGCGGATGAGGTAACAAAAAGCCTGAAGAAGTCTCAAGAATCAAATCTAGCAGGAATGTAGCTTTCACGAAGGTAAATGTTTATGTTTCAATGTTTCATGAAGTAGGTATCTACAGTTACCTATTGGGTACCTACCCTCCCTCCCCACAGCTAGATCATCCTGCTTACCGGCAGAAGAAATTCAGGTGATGATTTTCGAAACCTGAAAGGTATCATAATTTTGGTATCAATATTCAGTAGACGTGTAGGAACAATATTCAGGTCATTCCTAGTGTCACTTGAACTCCAAGATAACAACTGTGTTTGCTAGCTGTAGGTACACAAGTGTCGACATTCTTATTATTTATTCGAACGTAATTATTCTAATCTGTTCGACGTGAGATGGCTCCCGGATCCACTAAGACTAAACCATGAAATCGGCTAAAGAAGACGGAAGAAGTAGATGGAAATGTTAAATAGAAATATTCTAACACTTTTGTCTCATTATAGGGAGATCTCCTATCACGTCGACCATCCTCCGCGTTATCCATCAATAATCGATGAGACGTCAAAAACAAAAAGAACAAATAAACACCTTCGAAAACGAAAAAATGGAACAATTTCGCATAATAAGCGTTTAGAGAGGGAAAAGGTCGAAGCCCTGCTGTTTTTCTTACTTATCCGCCCATGTTAGAGGAAACCACGAAACCGTGTTGCTTGTCATTTGAAACGTCATAAATCATATTAACAACAAAAAGACAAAAAAAGAATAAAACAAAAGAAAAAATGAAAAGGGCGGGGCCAAACTCGAAGGCTGCGAGAGATCCAGAAAAATATTTCTCCGGTTCTCTAGAGGTTTCTTTCTGAAAAGGGTGGTTGTTCCTTTTTTACGCCCCCTCTTTGCTTTATCACTCCCTCTCTTGCCCTCCCTGTATCGCTCTCTCGCTCTTCATCGCTCCTTTAATCTAGATCGAGACATTCTTCATGTTCCTTCGAACCCCACTGTCAAAATAACGCTTAAAAAAACGATCTCTCCAGACCAAAGTTTCTCTTGTTTCCTGGGGAGACCTCTCACGGGGGTATCCCGAGAGATTCTACTGTTTCAGAAAAAGACTTTTTTTCGTTCGGTGGAAACGGCTAAGGGAAAAAATTGAAATCCTCCAGAAAACGTAATTAGCTGTTTTTTTCCCCGCTTTGGGGGAGATTTCGGGAGACACGAAACGAGGTTGAAGAGAGGGAGTTTCGAGATACGACGTTGGAAAAAAAGTCGAAAATCGGTTCTCGGCGAGTGTGCGATTCAGATCGGGTTTCTCCCTTTTTTCGACGTTTTGACGTTATCTTCGGAAAAGATGAATTATATTAATTCTGTTTTTTCGCTCCGGTTCACTTAGGGGTGAGGTTGCGGTGTTTGAGGTTAGACGAAAAAAGCTGTTGCGGCGAGTGTTTCGAAAAATCGCGAATAAATGAAGGAGATACATTGGACATTATCAAGATGCCCAGTGTTCACTCATTAGATACGTTACTATCACGAATAGAAATGAAGATTGAAGAAGCCGTTCTTTTTTATAATAGGTAATTATCAACTTTGATATTATCACCTATTACGTTGATAATAACTGCTCGGTTAATCTTTTCAAAATTATAGGTAGTTTCATTCATCCTTGAAGCCATTTCCATGAAATAAGTTGTTGATATTATACGCTACACGCAGAACTCCCTTAATTTTCATTCAACTTTTATGACGTTTCCAGGGATCTCGGTTAGGTCCGGTATGAATGTCATCGCTCTTGGATCAATGGTAGCCTCTGCGCAATCGCGAACTTAATATCATTCAGACGTTAATTTTTCGCGATTTACTGTCTTCAAGTAAAGATAAGGTGGGGGCCACTGCTGCTAGTTACAACAATGAACCATACCTACGCCAGTGTCACTGATATAATTCAAAATCTTTGGAGACTGAACCGCAGATGATTTCCTTTGAAGTTCATTGAGCATATGGGCATACGTAATGTCCTCAAGTCAGTAAGCCGTCTATTTTCATCAGATTACGAAGAAATTTGTAGCGATAATTGGATATGAGGGAGATATTATGTAATTAAATAATGTGCTCATGTGCCGCACCCTCTTGGTAGTCTCATTTACTTTCCTCAGCTCACCTGAAAGTATTGCAATAGACCGAGAACTGTTTTTCTCAAGAATAATGAGTTGCATAATTTCCATAATGTTTAGTGGGTACGAAACGCCGATAAGAAAGTGGTAGGCATATTTCAGTGTCAATGTACCTACTCGATCCTATCGATCATGGGTTTTTGGACCTTCCGAATTAGTATAGGACGGGTGAGAGCACCAGCCGGACCCTGTCAATGACTGTGGCGAAAGGCATGAATGAGATGGAAGTGGTAGTGAAGGGGGGGATAATTAGGCGAGGCGCGTCCGTGGGCCGACAAGGCAAGGGGTCGGAACTGATTAACGCCACGACACAATGGACATAAAATTAACGCTAACGTCACTATAATCACAGGTTTTAGTGTTTTACAAAAAGAGATAACACCCATGTTGAAGGAATAAAAAGTAGAAAACCCCAAAGATTCCGCGTCCGGTTACGGCGCCGAAATTAAATATTTCCATAGCGGATACCCCGTTTGTGATCCCCCCCCAAACCACCGATGACGGGGACCCCCGGACTTATTAACAATCGACTTTTAAACAATCGATTATATGGTAATACCCGGTAAAAAAAGGGAGTAGCCATAAATTTCCGGTAATTATATTGAAAAAGGCCGTGAATATTCAACGCGCATTCTGAGTTGTGGGGTCGAAAGAGAGGGTTTTTCCTCATTCATAATCCGGCGGTCGTCGAGAGACTTATGGGTCGTGAGGAATTTACAA
>JAEMON010000007.1:4637063-4648557 GCA_030264115.1 Lygus lineolaris
TCTTCAGCGGTGTTAGTAAAATATTCAAACGATCATGCAAGAAAAATTGATTCTCCTGTCCAGAAGAGCCGAGACCGCCGGAGCACTAATCACGGATTGTACTGGATCGTTTTTTCCTCAAAAACCAAACAAACAAAAAACTCGAAGGCGTTGTTAGTGTTAACAAACGAGGAACCTTGTGGGGCAATTACGCGAGAAAAGATGACGACGTGATTTATAAAGTAAGGTTAGGAGGTTTTCAAGGGGAGAAGTTCTGGGACTTGTGTGTTCTAGGCTTTTTTAAATAACGATGATCAAAGCTGAAAATCGTTTTGGCCAGCGTCAGCGTGAACAAGGGAAACGCGGAAGGCGGCTGTGACAGGCTTTTTTTCCGAACCTCGAAAATCGATGGATTCGTTCAGAAATAGACGTCAGGTCAGACGGGACCGACGATCCTTTTAGACCGCTCATTATTCTGTCAACAATGAGGAGATGACCACAGATCGTATTCTGTTTACTAGGTATGTACAATCAATAACATAGATCAATGGAATATATATCATATAAAGAATATATTTAGTTACACATCCTTCATTTCAATAACAGACGAGTCATTGGAAAACCCGTAGAATATTATGGTAATTCAAATATCTTTCGTAATGCACTGTTTGTTTTGTAGCGATTTTAAATATTTGTCATGATTAGGAATATAGAATCAATCAAAGAAATTAATACTGAATGGGAGCAGGAATGAAGACGATGAATACCAATATTCTGAACCAAAGAATGAGTTTCTCATATTCTCGCAATTTGGAACTGAAGTACGTACTTACTTAGTTAAGAAAAGCATGGTTTTTTATCTTACAAAACCGTTATTTTAAATGGAATCTTGAGCAGTGGAAATTCAGAAAATTCTGGGTACCCTCTTTGGAACAGTTATTTTTCAATAATATTACTCAATGTCAAGGAAGTCGAGCTGGTTAGATCCATTCATAGGAGGTTTTGGTAAGAAGATCGTCTCTTCTTAAGATTAAAATGACTCCAAAAAACTCTAACCACACATCATTATAATGGGCTATAGTAGTAAGAATTCAATGAGTTGAAACACGACGTCCGGGACAGGAGAACAAATCACTGATTACCGGAGCAATCACATAGGTATTAATGTAAATACTATATTTCCCCCCGGGAAATCCCACCAAGGCTGATCACAGAGTTCTTCGGGCGGATACGTACTGGGGTTCGGAGGTTAAGTCAGTCTTATATGGATAGTTATCCTTCCTAAACAAAATCACTGGATTGGAAAGATGTAATGCAACACGCACATGAAGGGTACCGAGGAAAAAGGGTACATAAGACTCCAAAATTCAGAAATGTTCAGGAGAGAAAAACGAACTCGAACCAACTCACCAGAAGAATGGAATGATGCATTGATGGATTTGGAGTCTGATTCGTTTACGCTACAATCACGAGGAATGAAACTCTCCTTCTCTTGTTCAGCCTTTTTCATTCATTTATAGAGTAATCAATATTTTCACCTCAATATCGACTTACTAGTTACTCCCCAGAAGCCACTGGCAGCCAGATGGTATTGTCAGCTTGGAATCGAATAATGTAGCGTGATCCTCCTTTTCCCATGTATCCTTCACATAATTATGGTACGCTAAAATGTTACATTGTAACTCAGCCAAAAACTTATGGAGGACGCGTGATCACGTCGAGGTATGAGCAACAATATTTTCATGCAGATGTTGAACCATCAGTTGACATACAACCGTTGAAAAGACGTCAATACTCGAGAGGATAATGCTCAATCATGAGTGAGTCATTAGTTTCTTTCGGGGCTGAATAGAACGAATCCACACAAATGACGCATCATCGTTAAGCTATCGACCTTACACAACTTGGTTGTGAAAATAACTGAAAAAATAATTGTGTAAAAAGGGGGGTCGAAAGGATGTAATGAAACGCAGCATATCTAATGGGAAATTAGTTCATTTAGACAGACGCAATGCACATATGGTCTACGGGTACGGGCTGAGATGGGGTAACAACCAACGATCGGCACCTTGGTATATCTAATGTACCAGCTTAGTTCATAGCTAATGGGTTGCACGAGATGGATGATGCGCGTCTTGGAGACCAACGGACGGGCGGCTCACGAGTGGCATTCACAAAATCCATGTCATGAAAATGTGACAAATGTATAACTGTGATAAGAAAAAATTAAGTAAATGAGGTGAGGAACTACCTACTATGATAGATTAATGATAAGCGCAATCAATCAATCAATTGGACCTTTATCATAACTTGATACGTGAACGGGAAATGTTGTACTAATGTGGCCCTCCTCTTGTACTCACGATAATTATAGATACCCTCGTGTACATATGAAGACTAGTATTTTATAATTCCTTTATCTCTACCATACGTTTGCTCGATTAGATAAAACTTCGGGTAAAACAAAAAATTATTTGAAATCCGCAGCTGAAGAATTACTTTCCACCAAACACTCCATTGTACTTCCTAACCCACAATTTATTATATATTACACGAACCATTTTTGTAATCTAGGAGACTAATGTTTTAGTGGGCACTCAATAAAAATTATGAGTAATAAATCACTTATTGTACTTTACAAATGATTTGAAACTGAGTGAATGCAACTTACCTACCTACACATGGAGCATTATTTGTCCTCCCTTACAACAATAAATACGTAGTTTTTACCTGATACGACTATCCAACTCATTGAATCTCACCTGAAACAGAACAAATAAATCATCAAAAATCCACCGAAAAAGGGTCAAAAAATAAAAGAGTTTGGCGGTTGTTTATCTAACAAAATAAGTACCTTCAGATTATCAGACAGGGTTAGTACATACGACTCCCCGTTCGTTGTGATAACCTAAAGGTGTATTTTTTGAGAAAAAAAACCCTGGAAATCCTATTATGGATAATCACAAAAAAATGGCAAGGTACGCTGAATGAGTTGATGAACAAACAAGATAAGCTACCGCTGGACTGTGATAAGTATTATACGTATATTACATTCAAACATTAAGTGATCCTCAATCTTCACAATGATAGATAAACAACCAAAGAAAAACGCAATAATAAGAGAAGAACGAGGATCACGGATTTCCAAAATCGTATGAGCAATTGTTTGCAACGGGCTCAATGCACATTAGGTAATAATATATTAGTTTTGTTTATTCAGATATTATACGAACCCAAAAAATTTGGATTGAGAATTCGAATTCTAGTAGGTATGGGAGCAAATATTTTATGTATTTGGTATTATTTGCCTAATCAGTATAATACAAATTATTTCGGAGTATTTTCTAACGCTGAATCAGGGTTAATGGCCATTTTCTTCCTTCTTCGGCTCACCTGGAAGGTGAACGGAAAACATTGCAATCACTTCGATTCAAGCTCAATATAAATTTAGTGAAGTGAAAACCGAGCAAATTTTCAATGGTTCACTAACAAACTCCACCAGTTGCCAATGTACCAAATTCAGGACAACGGAGTAGATAAACAGAGTCTACAGTGACGTGACTGGTATTATGAGGAAATTATTAGTATTGATTTTCACAATACACCATCCAATTCGTGTCCAGAAACGTACACATAAAATATTCTTGTGGACATATTATATTATTCTCAGGTCTCAGCCTTTGAACGACTTCATGAACGCGACACCTACAACTTCGGTCCTCTCAATTTATCTTCAAAAACGCTTGGGATCCGTAAAAAAAGCCTAAACGGTTCATTTCCGTTTCCTCGGGGTTTCACAGTAAGACCCCCAGTTCAGTTAAAAGACGTGGAAGAGAAATGATAAAAACGTCGTAGTCAGAAAAAGAAGGAAAAAATATTAAGGGAAAAAACTAGTTCAACTGAAAGCGTTCTCTATGTGCGTGTTGGTTGCACTAATAACTCGGATTGCTGGAGCATCTCTTTTTCCGAGGTAATTTAGATAGACACGCTTCTCCGTTGGACTTCTCGAGATTCTGAAGATTCTCGCTTAAAATAGCCTTTACCGCCCTAAAAGTCAAGGGAAACAAAACATACGTTTATCGGTGGACTAAGCATGGGAATTTGTCATCCTCCCTCCTTCAAAGGAAACAATCAATCTTTTATAGTAGCAAATGAAAATAGGTGGGGCTTTTTACCGTGTTTGTAAGTACCTTTCTTCTGCAAAAAAGTCCAATAAAATTAATTTCGGCATAGATAAGTCGTTTGGCTTTTTGAAGCAAAAATTAGCGTGGTAGAATGAAAGAATGGGATGCGATATTTTCATGGTTTTAACGTTTCCACACATGGCGGTACGTGCTGCTCCAACGGGTATGAAAACGTCAAAAATAGTGATTTTACACAAGCAGTTTTTTGAAGTTGACTATAAGCGAGGAAACTGTATTATTTTTCCGTGAATTTTCCTACAATATTACGTCTACTCGTTGAAATGTAGGTCTTTTTCTGTTCATCACATTGTCGTTCGTTATTTTCTTCAATATAAATAATGGGTTTTTTCTACAGGACAACACTTAGGTACCTAACACCGCACCCTTTCACCGCCAGGTGCTTTCCAACATGAAATTAACGTGTACACGACCAAGGTTCATAATCTGCTCTCTAAAGTGATAAACAAGAATGATTTCGACCTTTCCAACTGCCTTCCATTTATTCGATTATACATCGTGGAAAGAACATGAGGAGTTCAATCACTTCACGAAGAACCTCGAAGAACTCTGACAATAGCAGTTTGCAGTAAAATGTAATGTCTAACAAATCAAGCCAAATGAGACCTTCAAGACCAAAACCCATCATGTCGTCCAAGTAGGTTTATCGACCGTTCTGAGAAAAATTCCAGTTTTGAGTAAAAATCGCGAACGCACGCCCGCGCCAACCATCGTCATCCTTTGTTCTCTTCGAAGGATTCCTCCAAGTCCCTTCAATTGTTTACCACCACCACCCGCGTATCCCCTTTCCGCGATTCCAGTTGACTCGCTCAGTGTCAGAACCACCAAAGACACTCGAGATTCTCGGGTTGACAAACAAAACCGACTGTTACCGCATCTTGTGGAGTAAGCCTTGCCCTTTTTTCCCCTCTCAAACAGCGGATTTCTCGTTAAACGTTTTGCTTCTCTCGGCTTTCCCTGAAAAGCCTTCCTCGGGCGATGAGCGGCTTCCAAGGAACGGTTTTCCAAGAGGTTTCCAAAAACGCAGCCGCGGCCGATTTAACTCTCATTTTTTCTGACTCTGAAACTTCAATCGAAAACGACCGTTTCAATACTCGAACTAACGTCCTGTTCTACTCTGGGCGAAGTCTAAAATATTTATACCTAGCGAAACCTGGGACCACTCTTCTTTAAAATCAGATTTTAAATTCTATTAATAATTTTGCCCCTTGTGATCACTTTTGGTAGGAGAAAAACATTTTTCATCCAAACTGGAAATGTCCTGTCGCATTTTACACGTTAGATCTAGATGTTATCCTGTGTATTTCAGCCCTGTCAGATAAGTAGCGCAGCCTCTGCACATGCGCGAACGAGAAATCGAGGAAGCTACATGGCACACCCACTTGGCAGACGTTTTCTTCTCTCGTACCTACTAGCCGTGTTGCTTGTGTTAAAGCTATCCCCATGGAGAAGAGTAGAAAACACCCACTTGCTTCCCGTAATATGATGTGGTATATGATGGAATGACGATGTATTAACTACGAGTCAACGAATTCTTTCAAGGCCAAGATGCGTGGGCTCATTGCTGATTGTTGACTTTTGTGATCTAATTGATATATTGCTATTGTTAGAGTCATATGTACCACTTTCACATGTAAAGACATTATTTTTTTGAACCTAATTAATTTTTTTATCTCTTCCTCCTAATATGTTATTGAATTGCCATTAAATGCATTAAAATCATGTAATTGGGGGCATGAGGTAATGAGATAAGCCACACAAAACTGGGATCACATGGAAACTGTGCATTCCATTGTTGGCGTCTCTTGCCTGTTTAGTAGGTACGAAGTAAGTTGGCTGTATCATTCTAAGCAGGTTACTCTTAAAGTTGGATAAATCTAATTCATTGGGATGAATCAGTCGAACATTCTTCATTTGATCAAACTACATAAGTAGTTATTGAAAGCAGAATGAATAGTTTTTACCAAGAGATTCCTGCGACTGAGGGACTCCAATTGGAAGATGACCGCTGAAGATGCAAATCCCTAACGATAAAGCTCCTTGGATCCTCATTGTTGAGCTTTTACGTACGCGCAGCACACGAGACTGTGGGTGGGGAGGTGGAGGAAACAGACTATCTTCTCCTATATTTCAGTGAATAAATTAAAGGGCCAGGAGGGGAATGGGTGGGGTCACAATGGAAAACGAGATCGTTAGCCGAAGCTCGGGGAAGGTCGGGGCCCGATGGTACTAAATGAAACTAGTTCCACTATACATCTGCCCTCTTTCGCCATTAAAGCAATTGTCCGACTTCGGATTTACTCGCATAGGGAATCAGGCCATTAATCATTTGCGTATGGGGCAGCGGTGTATTAAACCCAGCGCCCGTATGCAAATGGGGATGAGGGAAGCCTGCCGGCCGGCAGATTCGCTGCTCCAGCCTCAAAACGAAACAATAGGCATCTTAGCTCTTGTTTCCAGACTACTATTGACTGTGCAGCTATAAAGGGATGGATGCCTCCCTCTCCATTGCCGTCGACAAACATATTTTTTCCGGAAGCTACTGCGTTACATTTGGCTTCCTCCCTGCCCACAATCGTGGGAAGCTCGGTTCATGGGTAGGTGAATATTTAGCGAACACGAAAATGGAAGTATTCACTGAGGAAACCTCTCTTGCCAACCACCTCCCCACTTGACTGATTTTAATATGAAGTAGTAGAGGACCTCTATTCCTCTGAGCCTATTCCATCTGTATTCTATCTATAGTCTGATCCATTTGTGTGTCTCCTGTAAATTGTGTCTTCAGTGGAGGATAAGCATTAAATGCATTCTACGCTGGGGACTATAAGGTCCTATTCAGCTTCAGTGCCTCTCAGTTACTCATTGTAGTTGAGGCAAGTCCACAACGGTTGATATGATTATTAACATAACATGGTAATTTGCAATGTATCACTATCCAGTTGAACGTCCACTTCAGTACAGAAGTTGAGTACCGAATGGGGGATTGCAGCTGTTGTGTTTCCAAAGCTCATGCCTCTTCCTGTGAACGACAGTTGAACAAAACTATTTGTTCACTGTTTGTACGAGTGAACAGTCAGAATCATTTAACTTGGAACTGAAGCTGGATGGTTGCATAGAAGAATTAATGGTACAAATTACGAGTTTCGAAACATCGTTAATTATTATGATAGAACAACGACAAGAAAGTCATAAGAGGTCAACAAATCATGGGAAATTCGATACTTATCACACATTCTTCAGAACAAGTACGTCAACGACTTATATGAAAATAATGTTCCGTGAAGACTGACGACTATTATAATTATGGGATTGAATATGGAGGTTCAGACCATTCAAAACTTCAAAGAGTGAGTTTAAGTTCCCAACGATTATTCAGAGGTAATGAGCTGCAGCAGAAATTCACCGGAAAACCATACTATGAGCTTTTCTACAGAGACTTCTGATATAAAATTTGGATCGAACCTGAGTGCATTCAATTCTTCTAATACGGATGAACCACAATCTTCCAAGTTAGAAAATCACTGAAGCTGACCAATCTCGATCTCAACAACAGGCTACAAATGCCAACAAGAACCTGAATACGTAAGGATCAACTGAGTATAAAATAGAAAGGAACGATCTCATGGAAACACGTGGAACAGATATTAAACTGATTGGCTTAGATTTGTGTTTATCCAATATTCATAAATTCACTGCATTGACGTCAATGAAAAGCGAAAAAACGTCAATATTCGTCCCACTAAAAAATACGACAATGAAAAATAATAGTAGTTGCGCACTTAAGGAGGTTGAAAAACTCCAACAGTCGGTGCAAACAATATTTACATACAGAAATTATTGTGTGAAAACGATGTTCTCCCGAGGCGGGGACAAATAACGTAAAACGGGTTTCAAAGACTGTGGACACAGGTGCGCCGTACAGACGTAGCCTCTTTTGAACTTTTCGGGAGTTTTTCGTCTCCCGACATTCCAATTCCATTTTCGTCTCTGGCGTAATTTGTTTTTGTTCAAAAACCCTGGTATGGGAGGCTGAAAGCGTTGCCAGCTGAGTAGCAAAAACGGAGATCGGAAATTCTTAAGCTGCATGTACGGAAAATTTATCGCAACCTAGACGCTTGACTCTTGGGTCGCTTGAAGAAGGTTGGACACAATTCACACTATATTAAGTAGGTATGTTGAAAAAATTGAATAGAATCGGAAAACAATTCAAAGTTTCGCAACGCATGAATACTTAATTATTACGAGTAGGCACGATACGGCAACTTTCAACTTTGGGATATGCCCTCCTCGGATGTCAAATGATTGTGGTTGCCACAAGGAAGGTAAGATTTATTCAGTGCAGTTTAGTAGGTATTCATTATTAATAATAATTATTCTATATTAACTTACTCATAGTAGAACACATAACTAGGTATATATCATGAATCTCAAGTGCTTTTCTCACTAATGAACGTGAAAGTGTATGTTATTATTACCCTTTGTATTAAAATGAAGGAAATATTTTTATACTTATTAAACCAAGCTCCCAGTAGTTGATACGATGGGATTTATGATTAGCACATGCGAAGGATACTATCCTACAACATATATTGGTAAACCTACTGGATTTAGAATATCAATGATAACCGAAGTATGGAAAAATGCCGCGTAGGAGGGAGGTGAATATTCATCAAATATTTTTACTGGCAAGATCTATTCGTCAGGCTCAATGTTTTTGTGGAATGGCAAAATACAAGTTGGAGCTCATCATCAGGACTAAATCTTGTGGATCACCAAAGGAGCCCCCGTTCGACCACAAAGACTTCCGCATTTTAATGGTAGGCAGAAGGCAGTTGATCTCATATACAAGGATTCACTACCTAATAGCGGACTTGGTTTGACAAGATTTCAACTGATCAAAACCTTACTTTTGACATAAACTAACTTCCCTATGAAGCTTGGAAACATCTACCCCCGGAAATTGATTACCAGGCATTAGTTTTTGACCGACATCAAAAACAGAGTAAGCTAGGTACCTGTGAGTATTATACTCTATGAATAGTATGCCATGCGAGTTACTACATTGAACTCTGTTGAACTGTAATAGTTACAACGCCATAACTATTTAGTTAGGAACTAGTTAGTTAATCATTCCAATTACACGTATTACAGATTCCCGTCGGTATCGGATTCAATGCGCATGCGGCTCTAACATGAGTGTTGCAGTACCTAGTCAGAGTCCTACTCTGACCTAAACAAAAACCAAATCGGTTCCAAAATGCCATTCGCCCAACAGTGGCTACAGCGCACCGAATGTAAATAATACCCAAAAAAGGTTGAGTTCAAAGGAACTAAATTTGCATTCACTCTCTCAGGCAAATTTTAAATTTTTAACCTCCAAAATTGGATGAAAATTTGTTAGTTCAATCAGTGCGTACTATAATGAATCGTACTCGTAGTAATTCTATCGATTGTTCTTATTAGCTTTCTTCAATTGAGGCAGCATAGATAAGTCCTCCCTATTCAACTTGTTAAAATCACGGCAACACGCAGCTTCTGACTTTTCCCAAGAAAATAAAGGGCAAATCTACCTCTAATTCAACAATGATGAATTTCAATTTCAGTTTCAGAGCAATTTTGTGAGCCGCGGAGCGAGGCATATTTTATTGTTTCCTCGACGGGGGAAGCTGGTTTTTTTCAGGAGGTTTTTGAACCGCGGGGGGAGTGGCCGAACTTGCAGTCTGAAATCTGTACACACGAGAAACAAGGGAACCCGACCGACCTGCAAGGACGCCGCGAAAAAAGAAAAAAAATTCTCCACGAAAAAGTAAAAAAAAAAAAATCCCAGTCTGCGACCGATCGTTTCTGAGAATTCGGCGAAAAAAGGATTCCGAATCCTGGGAATTTCCGTTATCTCTTCTTTTATAACTGAAACTCGATTCAATTAAACTGGAGGTATTTAGCTCAATAAACCAGACTCAGCCAGTGTTATAAGTGTTGTAGGCGTCTCTTGGTATAGCCAACTAGTAATATGAGAATACCGAACGTCTCTAAAAATTCCACTAGGTATTTCAAGTATAGATCTAGATATAGATTTCTGTAATAGATCTATTAATTTATTGCTTTTTTGTGTGTTTTTTTCTCTTTCAAGCGCAGGCCTACCAGAGTTACCCCCTATAATGGCTCTCGAATTAAAAGGAAAATCGGAAGATGGGAAACATACCGCAACCGGGATCAGGTATGTAGTTTTATTATTTTTCTACCATGCACATGAAGGATTTCATTGTTTTTCTAAACCAATCAAACAATCTAAAAACCTCAATTTGTAACAACCTAAAAATTTCAAACGGACTCTATTCAAGAAAGGGAAGTCCAGAGTCGAGCAGGAATATCTTTCCTGAGGTAATTCTCGTCCTAAGATAAGATTCCTAATTCCCAACCCTATGCAGTTTATCAAATGCTGAGTATACAGGTACACCTGCCATACCGCACACTTGGGTTAGCATACTCGTTCGCGTCATCATATGTGGTTCAGACGTCGTACCTGTTTAAACGAAGGTGGCAGGAACCAATAATTTGCGGTCCCCGAAAAAACCAACAATATCTGGATCAAACCGAATGATATCCAGTTCCACCCACTCCCAATTATCCGGTTTTATTAATTCATTGTTTCGCATATACTTGAAAAGCGAGATCGGAGATTCAATAGCTGATCGAATAGAAAGGATACCACCAGCCACGTACCATGCTTATTACGTATAATTTATGTAGGCAGCATTCAGTTGACAATAAAAGTTGTCTAGTGGAAATAGAGTGTGAGTAGATAATATTACTATTACCATTGGACTCGGTGATTGCGTGTCAAATCGATTAAGTTCATAAGCACGTCATTAGCAGAAATAAATAAGAATCCAATACAACTTGAATAATATGGAAAACATTCGAAACATCGTTTAGGGAAAGGTTATAGGGATCGAAACTGCCTGGATTACTCTTGACTTAGCTTGTCGACCATGTAAATACGCCATCGTGGGGCAATCTTTGAGACTATAACTGCTTCAAGAGAAAATAGTATAAAACGCTCGTTTAAATCAACCAGGTATTTCCCCTCGGAAGACGCGCAAGGAGATTCTCAAAGGAAAACGCTGAGGCTCGGGGCAGACCGACTCCGGTCCTGTTCATTAGCATACAAAGACCCCTCCGGCATTTACATTTCTCTGTAGGTTCACCACTAATATTGTTGTAATTACAACTTGGAATCGGCCATTAGGAGGGGCCCCAAAGTATTAGAAGAAGTCCGCAGGAACACGTTTCCACGCGTGGTATAACCAAAG
>JAEMON010000007.1:4752930-4763256 GCA_030264115.1 Lygus lineolaris
GGTTGACAAGTAAATACAAAGAAAAATATAGAAATACACAGATTAAAGGAAAATAAATCTTGTTTAAGTTAGATAGGTACATACAAGTAAACATCAAGAAGAAGAGCCAATCGTCATCATCACACTCGCCTTGAAGGATCTACGAGGATGATGTTAACAGCGAGCAAAGGACGTCTATCAAGTGGCTGTGGCACATAGCTTCTTCGCAAAGATAACATGATTGTTGGTTGAAGATCATTTCGACATTTTCATGTCTTTACTTTGGCACACAACCGCAAAAAACACCAATTTTAAAGCGAAACATTTAAGGTACCTAACGACATTTTCTTTCTGATGCTTTTCACGTTCAACCAATCATTGCTAGGGAAAAAAACTTCCTTATTTTCCAACCCATCACCGTTCACCGTCATTTGGAAAGTTTTGAATTTAATACACTTCACACCACATCTCATTCTGCTATTTCCCCGTCCTTCCACATCCTTCAGATAAATTAATACTGGAACGTAGGTATACAAACATAGTTAGTTGAAGTTATCAGTTCGGCATTGTTGTATAGGCAGCTTCACAACATAAATATGAAGCGCACTAGTAAAAGTGGCGACTACAATATTCAGTTTAAAGCTAAAGCATGTTCCATGTTTTTAAATGCCTCATTTACAACCAAGCGTTTTTAGGGAGAGCGTATGGATCCCCTGTGGAACTGGTTTTCTTTAATCATATGAATCGAAAATTGAGCTGCAGGGTCAGCTGAGACGAAAATTCAGCTGACATCAGCTAAATTGAAAATTCAGCTCCCAGATCAGCTGAGTAAAAAATTGAGCTCAGAGATCAGCTGAGGGGATACCCGCGAAGCGTAAGCGACGTGCAAATTTCTTACTGTGTTGCGGATTTGTACGCAATCAGTTTCCTTGAAATTATAAATACGGCGATGAACTAACAGCGATTAATATGATTAGTGGTAGATAAATGAGGAGGTGATTCTGTTACGATATTACTTAGTAAATTATCAACCGTCCTTGGTCCCATTTAATGTAGGTAGGTATATTTTACCCTTAATTTTCAACATTTGAAACTTAGATGTACTATTCCAAATTCTGGTTTTGCTTTCGAGTCTACCAAAGGTAGCACAAGCTTTGTTTTCAATTTGAAAATCGAAAAAAATTTAGAGCTCTCTGAACAAATTTTGTTCCGTGTCTGTATGTCCGAATTTCCTTGTTACAGAGTCTTAATCTTCCAGACTCTTCCAGAGTTTGTTCAAATTCTCAGGGATCGTGCGGGTAGGGGCCCATGCGGTCCCATATGGATTTCATCACAATTGAATCAAACTATTCATCATCATCGCTCTACGCATGCGCTAACGTAAATTTCGTTGACGATTACGTAGACATTTGTCCAAACTGACAAACATCACTATACGATCAACAGTTTCTTTGAACTTGCACAATTTTCGATTTCACATTTTTTCGGACGTGAGGATGCCATTCCCACTTGGCAGAGTATTTTTACTATTGTTTTGTCAATTCTTTTCTAAATGTGCTACTATCGTCACTCCAGATTTCTTCGAAATCAGATGAAAATTGTGGATGTTATGAGTGTTTTAGGAAGCTTAGGTTTGCGTATGCGCAGTGAGTAATTTAAATCCGATCATGATGAACTTCATAAAATATATTTTAGGTTCAGTCCTTTACTATCGACCAATTTTGAGCGAAATTGGTTCGTTAGACTGTGAGAATTCGTTGTTAGGAGGATTTTTTAATTTGTACGTGACCGGCTACAGTTGATCCAATTACAATGAAATTTATACGGAACCAAAGGCATAACTTGCCTGAAATTTTCATCGAGAGCTGATGAAAATTGTGGGTGATGCTTGTGGCAAAGATTTCACGTTTCCGAATGTTCAGCGACTATGTAGGTATACCTACCACTTATGATATAAGTGGTATTACTATACATCAAATTATGATGTTGATAAAATTCATATAGGACTTTTGATCCTAACTATTCTGGTAGGTACCTACTTGTTCAAACGTAGGATTTTCAACAAACTTGTACTCTTGTACTTTCCTTAAGCACATAAGAAGTGATAGCGAACCGTTCGCGAGATAATATCTGTGTCGAGCTACACGCTCAAAAATGTCACCAAAGCCTGCCATCGCCCAGTGGGAGCCCACATAATCGGCAGGAGCTGGCCGTGTATATTAATGTTCAAAAGGAATTCAAGATGGGTGTAGCCACGCAAACCAATCGAGACGACCGGCCCAAGAATTTCACCTCAACTCTTCGTTTCATTGTCAGTCAGTCCTGAGCAGCGCACGGGTTATGGCAGAAAGAGAAAATAGGAACCGCCATTAGACAATTGAAGAATATGAAACGGGAGAAAGCCGGGTTGTGGCGGTTAGGCACTCACATTAGCTGAGGCGGGAACAGATATCCATTAATAAGAACAATAGTTATTCAATATGTCGACTCCTTCGCGGAGGGGTTTGAAAAATTGGAACGTGGTCGCGCTGATACGTCATTAGCAACGGGCAGGTAAAAGTCCCTCTTTAGTTATTACTTATTACGTAGTACATAGGTAGATACTACTATAATACTCTCGCATATTGCTAAAGGTATTGGAGAAAACTTATAGCTTCCGCGCGTGCTAGTGGCGATCTCAACAATGTTGGGACGTAAAATTGTTTTAATCCCTAAAATATACTGATTCGGTTCTCGTGTGGTTGCATTATTGCTGTAACCCGAGCAAAAGTCTGGGCTCTAACAAGATCTAATTTTGCGATTTCTCGAAGTAGCTACAGGCGAAGCTAAAGGAAACTACCGTCGCATCCTGTTGAGGTGAAGTGGGACGAAAAATCCACCACAATTCGAATATTTTCGAAAACTTATACATTCGTACTGAACCTGTCCCGAGGAACGCTAAAGGGTTCAAAACCCCAAAACTGTTCGACCGAATTTGGTGAAACCTTTTTAATAACCCGAAAAATGTTTCTTGCTACCTACATCCAGTTTTCTTGATCCAGCTTTATTTTTATACTAGGTAGGTACATCCACTTGTAAGTTATAAATCATGTTACCTATTAATTTATCTACGAAAACTGTTGCTGTACAGCAACCTCTTCAAGCTGCATTTTTATTTATATAACACGGGAATATTGGTGTTGTCTCAACTAAAAAGTATTATCTAATATAATAAAAATGATTTATATGATTTATATTTATTATCTTGAAACGTAAAACCTCAAATTTTCAGGGGGGTTAAAAATTTTTTTTTCGTGCTCGATTCCAAAGGTTCATTATGAATGAATGAATAAGTTTATTGTCATCATACATCTTACAGAATAAATATCACATGTGTAGATAATTATGCAATACCAGTTATTAGTTGCTATTTTCCTAGTTAAGGCTCCGACGACCGACTATTGAAAATAATAAACCAAAAATCCATCCGTCCGTCAAATAAATAAACCTCAGAATGGGGAAAAGGTTTTTATAAAAGAAAATGTTTAATCCAACCTAAGTGGAACCCCACTGGCCTTCAAAGTTCCACGCGAGCGAAGCGAGCGTTTGGGATGTTGACAACCAACCGCGAGCGAAGTGAGTGGGTCAACCTGGAGGTCCGTGCAACGCAATTTATTACTAAAAGTTTAAATACATTCAAGTTATTTACAAAAAAAATCCATTTTTCCTCTGGAATTCGTTTGGAGTTCCACCAGGTTTGGTTACAAAGCGGGAGGAAAGGAAGCTTGTGAAGTAGTAATTCTAGGCGCTGAAGGCCCTACCAGATCGGCTTAGCGTAGGATGACGTTGCTAGTTGAAAGCACAAGACCCGTTTTTGCTCATCGAATACCCCTTACATTGCACCTCCAGTACCCCGTAATAGGTACCTCAAGTAGGCAGGAATGTCGTGTGAAGGTCCGCGGATTGGCACATTACCTCCGAATTGAGAAGTAGATCTCATTACCCGGAAGATGGCGTTGAAAGCGCGTTGATAAGAAACGCGAGTACTTAGAACAAATAACGGCCAGAACAAAAGGACGATGAGCGGAGGGGTGACCCACGAGGATTGAGAAACTCGGGTGCTTAGAAATCTAATAGGCAGCCGGGTTTGGTACCATCTTAGGAACACAATGCAGGCGCCTGTTTGTGAGAGGCCGGGAAGGAAATGATGTATTTCGGAGAATCGACCATCTTGGATCTGACAAAACAATGAGGTGATTGGCTTCCGACAGACTGAGGTAACAGTTGCCCCTACCAGAGCTTGGCTTTCCACCACTCCAAATTCCAGATTCGTTGCGTTGTTGTGCACCCAAATGTTTTTAGAGGGAAAATTCTTTTTGATGAACTTGGTACCAAAGTGACCAAAACGATGACCAAACTGACCTATAGCAGACGGGGGTCAGTATGGAGGCTGGTCAGATGCACCAAGGTGTAGGAGTGTGTGGACCTAGTACATTATCTAGCCCATTTGCCCCTAGAAATGTTAGCGCCAACATTTCAAGAACTAGCCTAATTACTTTTTTCCCAGGTTGCTTACTTTTCTGCGTTAGTAGGGGGTTCGCTCAAAGTGCCTCCTCTAATAGACGAGAAGGTAGTGAGAGAGTCCCACCTGCAGCTGAACCCAGGAATTCATCATCACTTCGCCATTGCTTCCTCGAGCCCTTGATGCACAGTGAAGGGGCTCTCAGGGTAGCAGAGGCCGTTGTTGCTCTCAACCACCCCCGAATCACTCCCTGCGGCTGGTCCAATCTCTGTGATAGTCGTTCTGCCAAAACCTCTACAAAAGCCACAATCTGAGGCATAAACCGCATCGACTTTCTCTATTATTGTTTCAAAGTTTACTTCTATTCCAATAAAATAAGTTCATACGAGTGAGTTGGTCCGGTTTGTACATGACCGACTAATCAGACTACATAACTGTTCGTCTGATGTAGGTTGGTAGGTAGATTAATTCTACTTTCTTCAAGATTTCTTCTTGGAGGAAGCACACATTTATATATCAAATATATATATTATTATCTTCTGGTATCTCTGCGAAGTTCCTGATGGATATGACTGCTGCTGTGTACAGTTTCAGGTATGAGTGCACTTCTGGTTTATTATTTCATCAATTTCCGGCACTCGGGTATAATTAGGTATTCAACCTGCATCGCAGCAGGGGCGGCTGATTATCAACAACCATGTCCCTAAAAAGAACCATGATTTTAAGCAATGTAATTTCCCAACCTCCGTTCTCCCGTTTCAACTCGAAGAGTTTTTTTTGTGGATCCCAAAGGTTTGATAGCTCCGCTTCTCCGATTTCGGGCATTGCCGATTTCGGTGGCTGACTTGAAAGTTCCCTTTCGTCTCAGGAGTTCCAAGTATTCCCAAGTCAATGAATTCGCTGCCGCGAAAAAACAATCTTTCCCGACTCGCTGTTGCGATTGTTTATGAAATCCACATTGGGGCGATTTTTCTTCTGCGGATGCCTGAGACTTATACGGTAAGGCGATGCTGAAGGGACGAGAAGGATCTGGACCAGTTTTTAAGTCTCATCTTTCTGTCTGGGTTTCTTGAGTTCTGCGGAACCATTTTGCGCCTTTGCGAGGGCGCCGATCTTTGAAGACTGGTGGAAATTATTATCTCCGGTCACGAATCCATCCTGGAGGGAAGTGCATACGACCTTATGCAGTCCACCCATGCCCATGTTTCGATGTGAACGATTTCGTGAAAACTGTGAATGACAGGGATTTTATAATCGCAGTCAAGCAATGGCCCTCAGGCTCTTTTATGCCCCAATGTCCGTATCACATATATACACCTATAGGGAGTAATGAATTCAACTTGTGGGATTACGACATTGTTTGCACTGTGCATACAAGTATGGAAGTAAGGTAGAACATAGGATGAATAAAGAAAAATTCAAAGGTTCAATAATGAACCTTCGTGCCCATAGTGGTCCACATTTTTTAACCCCCATGGAAATCCAATGATTTACGTAGGGCATTCCAAGTAGTCCGAAGATCGAATTGCAAATTATGTTTTATTATTACTCGGCGAATAATTGAGACAATACAATTTTACAATACGTATACGATGATATTGACATGATTGCGATCTATATACTTATCTATGGAATTAATGAACCATTATGTAACAATTCCTATCACCTATCCTACTTAAGTCTTTATTTTACTTAAATGTCAAAAAGTGGAAAAAATCCCAAACTTTCTACATCAAAAGGTGTAACGTGGTAGGTACCTACAAAATTATTGGCTACGCAACTTTCTTTAATCGGATTGGACAAAACTTTTGTTTGAATTGCATAGTATGCTATATATGCATAGTATACATAGTATGCATAGTATACATATACATAGTATACATGTATGCATAGTATACATATATATTATATATGTATCTAGGCATCGGTGCAACTGCATGGATCTTCAACACTTTTATACACCACAACTCATTCCTTTTAATCATTGTAGATACCTGATTTTTGTAAACAATTTTAAAAAATCACTAAGAGGGCGACGAAGTGTTTTTGATTGGGGAAATTGCATATAACACAATTTTTTCGAAAGATCACGGTAAAAGTTTTACTGAAACTCTCACAGGTATAATTAACTCATTAACTGGTGGCCCTGACGGACTTAGGTTGAGGGGGTGGGGGGTGGGGGGGGGGGGGGGGGGGGGGTGGCTCACACTCTTCAATGCAAGTGATACAATATGATCCGTATAGCTATACCTATTCTACCGTGTAGCTTAAAACTCTTCTTTAATTCGCCGTACAGTGTCAGAAAAGAGCCAAAAAATGGTGTTCATTCAGTCATTCCCAACGTTCTACAGGTACACCATGTAGTGTATAGCTCGTTTGTCATCCCTGCCTTCCCGGGGATGTAATCAACTGACCTCTACAATCCTCCCTTCTAGTTGAGCTGTAGCTGAAGAAACACAAACATGATGAATGTCTTCAGTTGACCTTTCCTGTTTGAATGTGAATAGCCTCTAGATGGCTGTCCCGTTTGCATTTTTGGAAACGCTGAGTTGCAAAACTATATTTTCAGTCCATTGTTTATCTGCTTTCTCTAGTGGACTATTAATAAGCTTATGTCTCTAGTTTGGTTTGATCACAGATAGATTCGATGGATTTGACTGGTCTGTTCTTACTATTCATAATTATTGAGACGACTATCCCTTCATGGAGTCACTGTGCAGCTCAGCTCATCCATATCCGAAACCCCGAACGAACCAGACTATAATATAATACTCAGTTCAACCAAATGCTGAGCGCCCAACTCGGTAAATGAGTGTGGGTTGAATAGCTCCGTAATAAAGGGCCCCGAACTCGTCATCATAAGATGAGGAGAGAATGATGATTCCAAAAACATCCCAGACGGGCAAGGGGGACGTTGAGGGGGCCCTTGGAATATTAAAGCTATTTCAGACGAGTTTTTGTGAAGGTGGCAGGTTGCTATGAAAAGTGAAAGCAACAATGGGGTATCCTTTTTCAGGTAAAAAGTCGATTTTTTCTCCGCTCTTTCATGCCCCAAGTTTCTTCAGGTTTCCTTAGGACATTACGAAAATAACAAAAAACACCCTTTATTTGAGAGGGCGTTTTTGAGGGAAGATGAATCCACGAGAATACGGAAGAAGGGGATAGTCCCTCGACCCAAGTCCAGGCCGTCTGGACCAGGGAGGCCTGCGGTCGGATCTCGACGAGATCCCAGTCAAAACAACTGACCCGCCTACGCCTTTTCGACCTTTTTTCGAGGTCGTTACCTGTTAGTTGGGTTAAAATCCTCCTTTTTTTGTTCTAACCCGGTCTTCCATCACCGCTTTGGAACGAGAATAGGTGATTTGCCTTTTGCTCCAGACAAAAAATTACTCATAAAAGGAAATCCCGACTTGAATAACGACTGGACAGTATTGTATTTTTATGGTTAGTCTGGAGAGAACCTGTGAAACATTATACCTAAGTATGTAGTATTGGTTTCTTTTAGATGTCATACGCGGAATTTCTGAGGTACTTAATTGGCACATAATGGGTGAATTTCAGACCCCATAAATTAATTAAATTCAATTTCAACCCAAACTATTCTGTACTTTCTAACTCGTATTGACTCAGCTGGGTTACGAGGATTCTCCTATGCAACCTCACATGAATCAAGGATGGTTTGAATAAAAAAAAAAACGCTCTTTGGTTGGGCTTTGTTCATTCTTGAAATTCAAATCAATCACGCTTAGGGTAGTGTATCTACCTACTAATTCTATTTTGATTGTTTTTCCTCTGGCATTGAAATATATAAATATTTCATTTAATGTATTTATAAGTAATTTATATAATTTTCAGGCTCTTGTATGAAAAAATCAAACTTGGTATTGGTGAATGGTGAATCACACAAGTAGTAGATTGAAACTAGTTATTATCAGGCGAGCAAAAGTTTTGCCTTTCTCAAGCAAATCCCGAAGGAATCTTCCAACGGAACCTTTCCTATACGTGGGCGGCTACACGCATCCTGAACGCAACCGGCTCATTATAATGTCATACTTTACGCCGGTAATGGTCCTAAACCCCCCTTCAAGATTATGATAAACATTTACTGGAGATCTTCGACGAGCTGAGGAGGTACGAGTTATCGATTTGTATTAATTTTTTTCCCTAAAACTCTGTAGGGCTTCCTTTAAATGGCATCACGTATTTTCGTCCCATGATGTTTCATAATTGCGGCACATTGTAATAAGTCTTGTTACCGACACGATTCTGACTCATAAACGAGCAATAGATTTCAGATGTTTAATGGTCAGTAGAGATATACGTACAATAATTCATCTCCAAAGTGAGAGTTTTGGGATTTTCGAAATAGTTTTAATCAACTATTGTGTAATATTACAAAAGTGGAAGTGCAAGTGTTAGTGTGCAAGATCGATTTCATAAATATCTTAAATGTATTCAAACCAAAGAATTTTCATCTAATTTATATTGATAAGCTCCCAAGATTTTTGGTGATTCGAGCTCCGAGGACATTATTCAAACGGTTAATGACTAGGAATACAAGAATACAAGTTTTCTGGGATGAACTGGTGAGATAATCTATTCCAATCTGGAATGGATTGGTGGTTGGTGAGAGTTGTTCCTGTCTTGAATTTAATAAGCGATTGTTTTCTATGTGTAAGTAGAAGTAGTATAAATAGTGTAGGTACATGAGAAGGGGAAATATAACGCGAAACAATAACAAAACTGTATAATAATTAAGCCATTGAATAGGAAGGAAAAAATAACGAAGGAAAGAGGAAAGAGAGGAGGGGAAAAGGAAGAAAAAAGAGAGAAGAGGATAACGAAGAATAGAAAATAAATATAATTGATTCACCTAGGTAATATTATTAGGTATTGCAAACGTGTGTAACATACGTGATAATATGAAAGTGCAGATGGCTAGCATCTTATCAGCACCTACATGGACGCCCAGGTAGTATACTTACTCTTACTATAATTACTTGAATATATGTACTTAGTACGCGGATCCTTCAATAAGGCGCAATAGATGATGTTATAATAACCATGGCACCTACCAATAATATGGTTATATGGATATGGCAACTGCCAGTCCAGTGTCAACTAAATTTGTTTAAGGAACATAATGTGTTATGATGCTATTGCGTGTAACAACCTTAAGAGGGAGCTCAAGTTGCGAAACAGAAATACTTAGAGATTTCAGGAATATAGGTAATATACTTGATATGGATTTAGTTTTCGATTATAGAAGAGAGCTAACAAAAGTTACTAAAATAATGAATAATGATGATATGTATCTTCTTTATTACGGTCGTCTGGAAAAAGCGATTTCGAGATAAATATTACGGTTGAGAGGGATCTGACTTCTGGAGACAGTCGCCCGACGATTGATATTGGACCTAATCAGAGGCAAATTATTCCGAATAGGTGACATCAACGTTATATTCCAACGGAGCCTGAACGGAACCTATTCAATTTGATTTATTAAGCTCCTTTTTGAGTCTCGATCTCAAAAAAGTATGAGAGTCAAGGATAGATATAATGAAGTTCCTTATTTATGATAAACTATTTACGATAAAAAAAGGTTTCCTAGTTATGGCTCGTTAGTGCGAAGGAGGCTCGATCAATTCAAGAAAAAAGGGCAGCTCTCGGGAGAACGACAATCAACGCTAGTTAGGGAGTCTAAATGACCCGGGAACATCAGTCACAGGGAAGAGATCCTGCTCCATCCCTACTGTGTGGTTCCATCAAACCCTATCAGTCATGTGGGTACCAACCTAGAACGGTCGTCTTCGTTTTTCAGGTTGTGTCACATATTTAGTTTGCCC
>JAEMON010000007.1:4790548-4809464 GCA_030264115.1 Lygus lineolaris
TTTTCACGTCCCTTTCTTATAGTAAATTGGCATAATTATATGCACCTCACCCCTCATCTGAATGCCTAGTGGCTACATGCTGAGCAAGATTCAACTGTTACTGAGCATCTCATTTGACACAGTTGGCTGACAGTGCATTATTAGGAGAGTAGCTTTAATATTTGAGGAGGAGCGTCAAGAGTACGAGGGCTCTAGCCCTTGATCTGGATTACCTGGGCTCTAGCCCTTGATCTGGATTACCTGCTACGAGTAAGGTACACATTAGAAGCTACTACATATGCGTGCGGGAATCTTTGACTGCTCCAAGCTGTATTCGCAGGATGGCTTTGGCGACACCGATGGATTAGCTAAAGTTGGGAGCGGGCGCATATTTTTTTATGTCGCGTCTCTACGCCTCCCTCCGATTTCAAAGAATAAAAGTGTCTGGGTACCGAACGATGTTGCACTGATGGATGCTATGAATATGGACACTATATGATGATAAAAACTACTTATATTATAACCCCGCGATCGTTGCGTCTAATAGAACGAAAAAAATAGGTAGGTACTCCAAACAAGCCGTTAGTAAACGTAGCAGAACACACACCAGATCTAATGCTAAGGTGGGATTCCCAGCAGAGAGGAAATCCCCGAGCATGGGTGTACCACGTTACCACGGTGGTTAAAACTGGTTTACTAGTCTACTTCAATGCTGTGTTTTTTTATGGAACAGTCTGTCAAAGTTATTGATATTTCCTGCAATGGAACAAACAAGGGTAGGTAAATTGGGCTTTGATAACAACCCGTCCCGTGATAAAAAGACAGAAAGAGACACATTTTTGAAAAATGGTCAAAACGTTTCTATAATGCTAATTGCATAGCGCCTTATTGTCAGGCATCATAACCAAGATCCTAAACTAGTATTCCAAGCCCTCTGTTGAGGGATATTGGCCAAGCATTCTTTATATACGAAAAGAAAATCCGAAAGTTCGAGGACCCACTCTTCCCACAGTACCCATATTCGCAGTATCCATCCATGCAATAGCGTTCGATACCTAGACTCAAAAAGATAGGTACCAATTGTTTCTTAACCCTTGTCGGTATTTGGTTATTGTAATATATATAGGTAGAACGGCACAAAAGGATTATGGTGCCAACTATCTTGTTATTATCGACAGCAATAAAATAAAACCTTTATTAATTTAGCAACGATCATCATAAAAATTAACCTGGGGAGTGCGAGTTGGTCTTGAAACCCCAGACATGTTGGACAGTTGCGATCGGTATCGGTTGGATTGAAGATTGAAGAGTCAGCTAAGGTGACTTGCCAGTGATCTCCCGTCAAGGTAAAAAGCCCCTTTCCCCTCTCCACCGCCTTCTCAACATCTTTTATTTCATTCCCCGGCTCGAAAAATCTCATAGGTCTCCACCGTGGGATCCGGTTAATCCCACCCCACCAACGCCTCCTTTTGCCTCGTCTGACAAGGCAGATATTGAACTAATCCTTTTCCGACCCATACTGAGAATACACGTGTTGTGACATAATGAAATGCTCTGATCAAAGGAAGCCGGCCGGGAGCCCCCGGGGACCACAAGCTTCAGAGGCCCGTTCCTCCGTACTTCCACCCAACCCAGTGCACCTAAATATGTAAAAGCACTCCACCGATTTTAATCCGAGAATATGCGCTCTTCCTCTGATCTTTTTCCGAAAAATATAATGAACGTTGGGGTAACAAACACCGCTATTAATCTTTGTCATACCTACCTACTTCAAATTGATATACTTACGGCATTGGGAAACGTTTCCCTAGTTTGGTGAGCAGTAGCTTCTTCGTCCTAATTCTACATGGACGAATATACTCATCGAATTACTTGGAAAAAATGTATTCGGTATATGGGCAGGTGAAATATTCAAGTGGAGCTCATAAATTCGTCGTATCATTTGGAGCATAATGATAGAGAATGAATAAACTAGCTGATGGTCAACGCTAGTAGTGGTTCATTGGTAAGAGTATGATGTTGTGTAACCTGATGGCAGGGAGTCTTCCACAGAGAAGGATCTCCTCTCTGCAGAAACTTGTATAATTTTAAAATCTTACTTAATCTACAAATAATGTTTAAATATATTATAATCACGTAGTTATGAGTATGATTATATTATAATGTAATAAGGAGGGATATACAGAGAATATGGTTTTACCCCAACATCCTCCCCCGAAATTTCCCCTGAATTCACGATGCCTCCACGAGCTTTCAACTATGGATCAGCATGATTTATGATTAATAAGTACCTCATGATTTTGGAGCATGTGCTCACGGTTCATAGTTAGTTATTTGTTAAAAAAAAAAACCTGAAACGCACGATGAATAAAAATATCTACCTGTTTCAAACAAAAGTATGTAGATGTCGACTCGTAAAGAAATGGGAGGTTCCATATTGACATAGAGAATGCTCCTCCAATTACAACAACTATTCCTAACACTGGCGCCCTTGTTCTTCAGTTAATTGGACGTCAGAAGTTCTCGAGAGCGTTAGAACGAAACTGGGGGTGAGAGAGGGAAATAAAAATAAATAAGACGAAAAAGGTAAAGAAAGACACTCGGTAGTGCCAAGTGGATGAGGTATTGGCGTCTGAGATCCCTATTAGAACGTCGTTCCCTTGATGTGGCAGCAGATAGAGGTGAGCGAGTTGGTGGCCGAACCGCTAGAGGTCGACCATATACGATGAAATCGTGGCGAAATCATCACAAACATGGTGAGACAAGCACAGTCTGAAATTCAATATTAACTCTCAATGATTGGGGATACAAATTACTGGAATTTGCACCGCGATGGTAGTGGCCAATTAATTTAATGGATTTATCATTCTCCAATAGGAGAATATTATTCTTGGAAAATGCAGCTCTCTTAACGGCGAATAGATGCCGGTTTTATGGTTTCATCCAACTCCAATGGATATTATTTATGTGTCTATTTGGAGTGGCTTCTTTCAAGTCCCTTCTAAAAAGCGTTGGGAAGAAAAAATTATTATAAATCTGCAATGGTTTTATAGGGTCAACTATCCGTTTTTCGTGGCATTTATTACTTGCAGCAAACGCGTTAAATCTCGTCGAGAAGATTCTGCCAACATGAATTTCTCGGCGACCCCCTTTGAGGAAGCAGATTGTGAGCTATGAGAAAAATAGGGTCGGCTGCTTGGCTAAGCTATGACTAACTGCTTGAATGCAGTCGATGTGATCTCAAGTTCTTATGTGATATTTCGAAGGGAAGCAGAAAACATAAATTTCTTTCCGCAAACTCCGTCTCCGCTGAGCGTGACTTGTGCCAGGATTGATTGTGCTGTACGAACCGCCCTCTCTCCAGAAGGGAGTGTTCTAATACCAACAATTGGAGAGCTTTCAGACGGGAAGAACTAAATAGAATAAAAACTGAGGCTGCGCAGCGAATTAATTTTGTAGCCGTTCAAGTACACTCGAATGTCTCGTGTGAGTAACTGTTAAGTCTGCAGCTGCATCAAATGGTTTTGTTGTAGATATATTTATATTACTTATATTCTGTTACTATATTTGGATTCTATGCGATAGTTGTACCACAGTAAACTATGATGACCTATACCATTAAAGTCCCATAAGTCGTACATGCGGTAAAACCGGGTGAGATTCTGACAAGTTTTGAGGTTTTCCATGGCCAAGGCCTGCTTATTCACGGAAATCGAATTGGAACTACATATCACTATAGGTATACATAAAGCAACATCTCACCATTCGGTTCATGTCATCACAAATATTTTGCATCCCATTGGGGAGAAGTTGGACCATTTTTAGTTGTCACATTCTCGCCCTCACATGACTGATGTCAACCTTGTGAATGCTAATCTTTATATAGCAATCAAACATTTTTGTGTGCATGTTTTTCCAATTTGAAGGGGGAAATGAAATTGGTGACGGTGTTGAAATCAATAAGGTATACCGTTTGTTCATATCATCAATAAACGATTTTATTGATAAATACCAGTTGAGCTCCAATTTATACATAAGTAACCCATCTTTTGCCAACTAAGTTAGACAGGACACGATCCCCTCCTCTTCTTCTTTGAAGAGAACTGTTCCACCAGTACTGCCATTTCGATGGCTTCCATACCTAGAATGAGCAAAGGCACCAAATTAAAATAGGAACAATTTATAGGTAATGTATGTGTGAATAATAGAAAATCAACATGGAACACATTTCCGCAGCCTTTCGATAGGTATATTGTTTCCCATCTTCTCAACAGCCATCTCTCTCGTTTCTTTGGTCCAATTTCAGGAAAACCGTATTTTTGTCATATTTTACCATCGCTGGAACATCACAGAAAACCTCAACGCCACCAACAACTACTAGAATTCATGTCATAATCAGTTGATTAATCATTTCTTATGAAATGCATCATAAAATCTACTAATCATGGTAGGATTAGGTATGTGCCTCATGTGAATGATCTTCGATAGTATTATTATTTAAGGCGGGTTATGCCCTAAGTGAACCCCTTAAAATTTCATTATATAGATAATAATTACAACGTTGATTTCCGAATGTCACGCAAAACATTGAAATTATTACGACCTGGCTAAGCTTGTTCTTGCAGCCGCACCTTCCATTATGTCGGTCATCTATCGAACCAAACTCTGCCGCCCATGTCAGATATTTTGGCACACACCGACAACGCGGCTTTACCTCTCAATCTCCCTTTCTTAAAGTGTGAGAGCTTCTAGTGATATTTCTGACAGGGTTTAGACACTTATTCGATCGGTCTGTTGGGAGCGATATTTTCGGGGTTTCTGATGCGTCTGACCACCCACTCCCTCCTCACCAATACAACTATTCTAACCGGGTCTCCATAAATGTATTTAGCGCCTTCCTACAGTTCTTAACATTTTTCCATGTGTCGTAATGGGGAACTTGCATGGTTATTTTCTATTTTGTTATATACAAGATCTTAGTGAGCGCTTTCCAAAAAGGCATATGAAGGGTATCCGACTATTGAAAGTGGCCGAAGATCGATCTTGTGATTTGAACCTTTTAACTGACGTCATCGACTCGGGCGGGTCCCTCAGCTCCCAACTTTTGAAGAACCTAGATGACGTCACGGGCTCCCTTTCAACCCGCTTGATGGGCAAACCAGTCGTAATTTCAAACAGAACATTGGCATCAAGGGGTTTTGAAGGCGCTGAATCAGATTTTGAGGTTCAAAATGCAAAATTCCTACCGTTGCACGTTCCCCATTGTTGTTGGGGCTCCTATTATGACATTAGGGCGAAATTTCCCTCATTTTAGTGAGGCATTTTTTCGATAGATGGCTGTACTATCAGGGGCAAAATTAATTTCCGTTTTTCTCTGGAACGGATGGACTGATTTTCATTCGGTCTTATGTATCCAACACTGTTATGGGGTGATTTGCGTCTCGAAATCCTATTTATAGTTTCTATCTCTGGCTGAACAATTCTCGCCGGCTCTTTTAAAATACCTTTATTGAATGCCGATATCTATTTATTAGACGACCTATTTTTGAAGTCCGAATAGAATTGGTGCATCGTTGGAGGAGGTTCAGGAATAGGGAAGTTAATAGGTAAAAGCAGGAGTAGTAGAAACTGCGTGAGTAGTCGACACCCTAGGCCAAAATTGAGAAAAATAAGGATTTTAGCCACTGAACTGGTCCTTCCACAATTCCAGGGTAATATTTATTACTTTGCAGATGTAAAATGATTAAGTACCTAACTAAGTAATGGAATTAAAACATGGATAATTGGGCAACTTGCGACCATATTGAAATCCACTGGTTTCTTAGCAGTGCTAAGGAGAAGCGAGATAAGATCGGGCCCTTTTTTCCCAATATAATATGTTGTGTTATTTATGACCCTTCTTTTTATAAATTGTAACCTATTGATTAGTTATAAGCTGTTTGTTCACTTTTAATTCATTAAATTATGGTAGTTTCAAGGGCGTCGTCCTTTATAAATTATGTTAGTTCAAATATCAACCCATATGTTTCAATAGCCGTTAGTGGTTGTCATCTACTAATACCTTCCTTTCTTAAAATCTACTGAATCTTTAGTCAACATCACATTATTCTCGCATCTTTTATGGTTACTTAGGTACATTTCATATACCTTTTTTGAAGTGGGGTGTATTGGATAATATGCGCACTACTTTTCTTATGAATTTTACTACTAATTTGAAACAAAAAGTGTCAACATTCCTCGTTTATGGTAATTTAAGATTTTAAACTTCTTTGACCTTGTGTCATAAATTGGCATAACTCTCTTTACTTGACGTGTAAAATAAAAAAATAAAAAAATAAATAAACGGAATTAAAGGGTGAAAATAGAGCCTAAAAAGTCAATTTTGTCTAATCGAGGTGATTGGCGTTTCCTTCAAACGCTAAATAATTATCCTAATAAATTCTACATGTTTTATAGGTACTTGACAGTAATTTCTGAAAATGCACCGAAACATCGACTTTCAACGTGTAGTATTATTTCTATACTATGGAGGAAAATCTTGTGGGTTTTTGAGTGTTGGGTATACGATTTGACTCGATCTGACCATGACGTAGATACCTTTTCTGACGTATTATAATATAGTTGACTTATTATTATATATGTGTATATATATATATGTGTATAGAACGTTGATTTTCTCGAGAGGAATGGTGAATTTTCTGCACACACCAGCATTTTGGATCCATTGTTCGCAAAGCTGTTTCTGTTTTTTGGCTCTGTTCAATGTAAACACTTCTATCGGAGTTAGATTTTAGAGTTAGTTAGGTATCACCGTTTTAGTTTCAATATCTGATAAACCCTGTAAAATATCAAAATACTCTATCATATTTCTTTCTTATATAGTTATGAAGTTTGGTACCTGTAGGTACCTATCAATTTAATAAAAAGTGAAAAGTTTGGGTGATTCAAACACATCAAGAATACACTCGAAAATGGATTTCAAAGAAGAAAGTTTGCAAAATTTGGCTCATTTCTAACTTTTGGACTTATTGCAATATCCTAGGTATAACAATAAAGATATTAAAATTAAGTTAAGTAATTTAAATTTATTCATCCTAAGTTTCGAATTCGAAATAAGTAGTTGAACAAGGTGCCGACTACTGATTCAAACACTATTTCGACTCTAATTCTTCCGTTTCTTCAATTGTCTGACCACTGATTTAAACAGTTGTTCAGGGAAAAACAACATTTTATCCCTTCAAAGTACATTTATAAGTTTTTGTAACGTGGCTCGAAAGACGAGATCAACCACTGGAAATAATCACAAATGTCTCCCAACAAAAAATAAAGACAGGGGGGACGAAAAACTGAAATCTGGCCTAATGTGTCGACTACTGAGTCATTTACATATCTTTAACCGAGAGATACGAAACATTTTACACTAAAACTCTAGAAACTTGTTCACACAAGTCGGAACGCAAGTTCACCCTCGAAATGTAGGTAAGATTAGCATTTTTGAACATTTCGGGCGAGGTGTGGGTTTTATACACAAATGCGAATTTCATATTCACCTTAGGTAAATTTTACGTTTTTACATACGTAACATCAACAACCAGTGTTTTCCCCAGTGCAGGCACCTAATCGTATTCACGCTTCTTCCTTAACCACTGCCTCTTCACCAAGTGTTTTTCCTCCGTACTAATGAATCCTACTTTGATTCATTTCCTACGTGTTGACGCCCTCTCATGTTCCCCCACAGGCCCCTTAATGGTCCTCGATACTAAACCGCAAATCACTAATCTCTCCTTAATCTATCCCGGTCTGCTCCAAACCACGAAACTTACTATATCGATTTTTTCTTTCGAAAACCTTCATATTGATCCTTTCCGTGCCAACCACCCGAAAACGTGACGGTGTAATTATCGAAACTACGGCCTGTTACATTTAATCACGCATTTTGGCTAAATTCCCTCACGTACCGCAGTCTTTATACCAGTCTCGTTCAACCTTTAATTACGTAATATATTTTTCCCTACCCCTACTCCCTACACGACCGATCAGAAGTTGATTTGAAGGGAGATACTACTTGCTCGATTCTTATTAAAACCGGAGTATTTCTCTGGGCTTTCTCTAAATTATAGGTATCGTGGAGCAACTTCGATGAAATTTCCGTCCTACCTTCCCCGTCTAGGGGAAGTTGATGATTTATGTATTTGTTCTACACTTTGTTAACTGGTTTTCCGTTCATTATCAGGTCGCTTCCATCTTTTAATCAAATGAACAAGCCCGTAGTGCCCCTTTCCTACCCAGATCATGTTACCTCGGGTGGATTTTTTGGAATGAGCGAAAGATCGGACTTGAAAAATGAAGTTGTTCCAGGCTTAATTGAACGTTTCCCCTCATGCAATCTGAATAAGCGCATAAAGCATTCTTTTAAAATTAAATTGAAGCCCGTTTATGGCAAAACCCAGTCTTGCAAAACATGCAAATTAAAACTTCGGCAATTTTAGCCAATGCATTGATGGTAATCATAAAATAACGGAGGCAGTGGATAGCTTGTTATCTTTTTAAAATCAGAGTTTACTCTCCTCCAACTTCCCGTCAAGCCATGTAAATTCTATTTTGATGGACAACCTCATGATGGGTCCTTATTCGACCACCTTATTGATTGCAAGATATCGATTCTAGAGTCTACTAGAAGCAACAAGAGGTACTATTTTGTATACTATTTTAGTAGTAATAAATTGTATTCTTCTGTTCAGAAACAAGGATCTGCACCATCTGTATTTTCCTATTCACTACTTCTGAAATGTCTACAAGATTAAAGAATAATAATATATGGGGGAAAAGATTCAAAGAGGAATTCAAATCACATGACGTCCACTGTGCATCCGACTGCATCTGTCCAACTTTCTTAATTACATAATAATTCCAAACAAATAATAAGTAGGTAACTAATAATTGTACCTAAAACCCTCTTGAAGAATCGGCGAATCAGCTTCCTTCCGCATTATCTGTATGCAGGCTGCAAAAGAACTCTAATCTACCCAAAACAAAGACGCGACGAGTTTTATTTTTTATTTTTGACATTATGGAAGTTATTTGAAATCCTTCTGCATCCTAATTTCTCTGACTTCCAAAGTAGAGGTTTGATAATTAAAAAAAGAAAAGAAGAACCAGTATGAGTATGCAATTTACATTCGAATAATATGTGCCAAGAATGCCATGCAATGTTGCATAGTATGAATAATATGATATGGGAATCAGTCTCTGGGTTTCATTCCACCTAGCCGAATCGAGGCTATTTATCAAATCATACAAGTAACCTAACTTTCTTTTGGACACTGCTAATTCGTATTAACACAACTGTACCAACTTACTCATAAATTGCGATGTTGGAAAGGTCATCCTGAGTTCGTTTCTCAAGTTATTATGTAGCTATGAAAATTCAGCCTTATCAACCTTCTTAAATACCCGGCCTCTTGACCTTGAGAAGGCGTAAATAGCGGTGTTCGAATTCAAATATTATAATAGTAGTAATCTCCAGACAATTTTCCAAATTTATTCATGTAACCTTGGCATCACCTCGCTACTTGCGAGCCACGAAAACCCCCGTTTTATGGTCTGGACCACTAAAAAAAGTCACATTCACATTATTCACTCAAGTTTCGGCGTTTGTCGACGGCGTTCATGCGGATAACGCCTGAAAACCTCGACGAGACAGAGAAAACAGGCCAGCGAGGCGAGGGGGCAAAAAATAAAATTAGACCACGCTGTTAAAAAGTAATGACGGGTAAAAATTGAACAACTTTGGGGAAAGGAGGATTATTAAAGAGAATTATGGGTCCCCTTTGATGTCTGGACCACATTAAGGGTGAACGAAGGAGGGCATTTTCAAAGGTAAATAAAACCTTTAAAAATGCGTTTTTTCTTTTCTTCGTCATCGTTGGAATTAGAAGCTTGTGGTATGTTAGTGGGTTTTTGGTCGATTTGTCGCGTGGCTCGTGAGAGAAGAGGGGGATCCGGGAAGGTGACAATAGACCAGATCTAAATCTCAATGTCTGGAGATCGACCAATACTGTTTCATCCGTTGCTTCCATGGCGGCTTCGTGTTCTCGAACAAGTCTGATAGGTTTCATCTCCCATTTTGGTGTACCTAAGTATTGAGGCTTGGATTCCATCCTAAAAGTTTTACCTATTGCGCAAAACCCTTACAGTAAAGAGAAGAGGGGGCCAAAGGTTTCGTTCTGAAGGCCCCAGCTTACTTACTAGATAGCATCTTCTCCGTCCGAACTATTGGACCGAAAGCCCCCGCCAGGTTATAGGCTATAGCAGAATACTATCACCGACCTTAAAACGACGGTAATTTGCAGCTAACACACGGGTAAATACGTCCATCACTATAGGGAAGAGGTGTTCTATAGCTATTTGTATCAGCAGGTGAAGTTTCAAAGCATGGAGAAGTTTCTAAGAGCATCCGTGCTTGCATGGGACATTTTGTTGGTAGGCATTCTCGTATTATGATATAACTTGTCTCCACGCCAAGTAAGTAGGAAATCACTTTTTTTATATCATCTTCATAACAGAAGATCTATAATAATCCAGATCCCTCTGTTTCCCTCAACAGCGTACCTACCAGTTTATCTAATTTGTGAACTTCCTGATGATGACACAGTTATTTTATAGGTACTTCAATTTTATATAGATCCACGTGCCTTCTTCTCTTTTTATATTCATTATTTATAATAAGCAGTTGAATCTCGAGAGCGTATCAGACAAAAGTCGAACTCATCTTTGGGGATGACTCGCGATTCAGCGACACCTGGTCTTTCATATCTTCATTTTTTTCTTTGCACCCTCTTCATATCACATGGCTTATTTTCACACGGCGTTTTTCCTCATCTAACGGTACTAGTCATAGGTTGTAGTTTTTCAGAATCATTTCCTATCGCCTTCGAGTCTACCGAAGGTGGCGGAAGCTTTGTTTCCACTTTGGGAATCGAACAAAATGTTGTCCTCCAAAATTGAAATTCCCACTTGCATTCTACGTTTCTGAGCTTCCTGAGCAAAGTCGGTGTCTGCCTGTCGGTCTATCTGTATGCATTTCCTTGTTTCACCCATATCTTCTACAGTTTTCATCCGATTTTATTGACATTTTTAGGGATTATTGGGGTATGGCTCCTTGAGATCCTATATATGAATTTAATCATGATTTGATAAACTTTATGCCCTACGCACACGCTAACGTATAATTCGTTCACGATTGTGTTATGATATCCTGTCTAAACGGACACTTTTAACTTATACGTTGTCAATCAAATAAATTTTGGCTTTCAAATTTTCTTGGAAGCTAGAAAGCTATGTTACATTTCCACTTGGCAGAGCATTTTTTTTCAATCCTGGTATAAGTATTTTGTAGTTTTAGTGAAGCCAGGTGTCAGAATTCATGAGTATTCAGAGTCATGTGGTACCTATCTTTTTCCAGGGAGCATCAGTTATTTCTCTGCCTCACATTTCTGTGAACTTTCTTGAGTGCACCTCAACCTTGTAATCCCTTTCCGAATTGCTGGTAATATTATGTGCTGTTTATAAGTTCTCCTTGGTATGATTTTTTTTTGTGGTTTTCAAACCTTTATCTCTGAATAGAGACTAAATGACTATGTTATGAACTATGTGTGATTGGTCTGGGTACTGTGTTGGAGTTGGAGACGCTGTCAAGTTATATCAGAGATGGGTTTTTGGCTCTTTATTATCTATCTAGATTACTCATAATAATCTGATTGGTGACTCACTAACAGCATAATGGTAGGTACCCCCAAATATTGAACTAAAAAATTGTACATTGTATAAATTGAACAATTTCCCAATTTCAGTTTCCCTCTTATTTATTTTTCAGATTGTTTAATCGAGCGACTGGGTAGAAATTATTATTGCATTTGACAGTTCATTAGGGATGGGGGTCCAGAAAATTCAACGAGCTTTAGGAGAGCAGTAGGAAAGATGGAAACTAATCTAATATGACTCGAAGAATGCGGCTGCTTCATTTGTTAGTCCATAAATACCTGTTACGAAGGAGTGTTGGGAAGGTGGTGGGAATTGAGGAGTGGGGGGGGGGGGGGGGGGGGGGGGGGGGTATGGGAGAGACAAAAAAAAAAACCCCTCTAGGGCGCCCCTGTCTAATCCATAAACTTCGGGAGAAGAAATGCCTTGCATATAGGCCCCATTTGAAGAGACCCAAGCTTTTTAAAATGCCTCAAAAATAACTCGATAATTTACCAGGCGTTTGTTTGAAGAAACCGGAATTAATTGCAGCGTCTGATGATAATAAACACCTATATGACACTAATAGAGTCGGAGGTTTGGGAAACCTTTTTTAAATTGTATTCATTTTTCCCCACTTCAAGCGGACCACGGGACGGGAAGTTTTTGGCAAGTGAAGGCATTTTGGAGGTGGGAACGGGGAGGGGAGAAAAGATGAGAGAGAGAAGTAGCTTCGGTATTAATAATGAAGGGAAAGAATAGAGGAACAACTGAAACAGAACAATCAGCTTTTGCTCACAATTGGTTTTGTATATTAATGTTCAGTATTGTGAAATAAATTTAAATAGAAAAAAACCACCACTCCTCATTAGTTTTTCTAAAATTTATCTATTTCATTTAAAGGCCACTATCAAGGTTCCAAGACTGGATAATCACACAATAGAGATCACTAAAATTCACACATTTATTCCGTTCTTCGGCCCAAATTGAAATATTTTTACTGGATTCCAAAGATTTTAGAACACCGCAAAAAAATGAAGAAAGAAACTTCAAATTTTTATTCACTCTGCTAATTGTTTTATATTTACATCATTTTTCCCATGGAATGTAGGGTTGAGGGGTAAAATGTTAAAAGTATGGTGCATCTTATTATCCCTAAGGTAGATAAAATGCAAATTCTAATACACAATCCACCAAGGTATATCCCTATATATACAATAATACACAAACACAATACTCACAATACAATAATTCACAAAGTTAAATTTATTTCATCATCAGTAAATATCTAGTTCATAGTTCATCATCAGTAAAAAACCAAACAAGAACCTAGTGACGAAATCGATTAAACTTTGTAACTAATTATTTTCGTGGAAATAGATTTAAGATTTCGTTAACTCCGGTTTTTTCAGCTTTGGCAATAGCTTCAAAATTTTAGTTATGCACATTTCTGAAAATTTGTCATGGAAATCCGTTTCAGACCGTTCTAAAACGAGTCCTGAAGTTAAACAATTTTCATACCTTTTATTTATTTATATTAAGTGTCGCTCCAGACGATATACCCTAGGATCGATCTAAACCCCAAAAAATTAAAAAATGTCAATGATATCAAAATAAAGGAAGAGTTTGCTGTCCACAATTTTCGGAGTACCTATTCTAAAGGGTCTAATTTGGAAAATTTAAGGCCAACAACCGCCCACAAACGTGTTTTTAACGTTTTTGGTGTAAATTACCACCTTAAACATAGGATAATACATGGTATATTAGGATTCAACGCAAAAGTTTAGAATCACGCACCAAATCAAAAATTCGCCAAATTTGAAAATTTGCTCATCTACATGACTGGAGCTTTTATTGAATGGCTTTCCGCAACTTCATTGCGAGATATCTAGTTCTTATATCCATAGGGTGAAAACAGTATAAAAGAGTTTTAAAATTTTCGTGATTGGAGCATTTCGACGAATTTTGTGGGTGTGAACATGTAGGTAGGTAACATATTGACGTCGAGAGGTTCAGCTAATCTCTATAATTTACGGAGCTTGATATTACAGTTACATTCGATTCTAAGAAGAACATCACAGTCCATCCGATAATCCTTTGTCAATTTAGATAGGCAGGTACAACTTTTTGACATGGTTATGTCTTTTGGCTCTGGATCAAGGAATTTTTCGCGACACTTTTTTCTCCACAAAATGTTCTACACAAAAAATGCAACGCTCCGGCACTTTAGATTATTATTAACTCGAAAAGTGAAGGCTAGGTAGAAATCAATGAGGTAATACCGCAATGTTTTGAGGTACTACTCTCTGCTTCGAAAATTAAGCTCTCAGATCAGCTGAGTCGAAAATGGAGCTCTCAGATCAGCTGAGTCGAAAATGGAGCTCTCAGATCAGCTGAACGGCTCCTAAAGCCGCTAGACATGATCTATTGTTTTTCCCATCAAGGGAGAAAAAAATTTGCTTCATGTACCTAATTCATGTGTAATTCCAAAACATATCTAACCTTGTTCCTTGTTGTTCCTCACAGCCGTGATGATAATGTGAGTGTAAAATTGTAAATAATCATCAACGGTACAACATCGAGTGCAGACTCCATTATAATTTCAACCAAGTAACAAGATCCTCAACAACAAGCATTTTGTCAACATTATTATTTATAGAGCTCAAGATTACTTAATCAACGAAGAAAACATCGAAGAAATTAATGAAAACTCTGAAGTTTCTTTGAATACCAACAATGGCTTTGAAGAAGTTGACGATCGACGCACTTGAGTTGGCCAGAAAGAGAGTTTTGATGAGGGTGGATTTCAATGTTCCCATGAAGGAAGGAAAGATCACTAATAACCAACGTATCAAAGCGGCTCTAGAATCTGTCAAATATGCTCTTGACAAGAAGGCCAAAAGTGTTGTCTTGATGTCACATATGGGACGACCAAATGGTAAGAAGAATGCTAAGTATAGTTTGAAACCAGTCGCTGATGAGCTGAAAAATTTGTTGAGCGGCAGTCCTGTCACGTTTTTAAACGATTGTGTTGGGCCAGAAGTTGAAAAGGAGTGTGCGAATCCGAAAGATGGAAGCGTGATTTTGCTGGAGAATCTGAGATTTCACATAGAAGAAGAAGGCAAAGCAAAAGACGAAACGGGTAAGAAGATTAAAGTAGATTCAGCAAAAGTGAAGGAATTCAGGAAATCTTTGAGAAAACTGGGAGACGTCTACGTTAATGACGCTTTTGGTACCTCTCATAGGGCGCATAGCTCAATGATGGGGGAGGGATTTGATAAACGCGCAGCTGGGTTTTTACTCAAGAAAGAATTGGAATATTTTGCCAAAGTTCTGCACAATCCGGAAAAACCTTTCCTGGCAATTCTTGGTGGAGCAAAAGTGGCCGATAAGATTCAACTCATCAATAATCTATTGGATAAAGTGACGGAAATGATAATCGGGGGCGGTATGGCTTTTACTTTCCTGAAAGAGACGAAACACATGGAAATAGGTAAATCGCTGTTCGATCCGAAAGGAGCCGAAATCGTGAAAGACATAATGGAGAAAGCCGAGTGTAGAGGGGTGGACATCCACCTCCCCCAGGACTTCATTATTGCTGATGGATTTTGTGAGGAGGCCAATTCGGACGCTGTAACGGTGGAGCAGGGCATACCAGAGTGTTGGATGGGTTTGGATATTGGAAACAAATCGATTGATTGTTTCTCCCAAGTCATTTTAAGGTAATTTCAAAGGATTGAATATGCTTTTCATGTAGTATACAGGATTGTTGCTATCTACATAGACGCAGATACGCAGATACGCAGACTTTTGGGGAGTCTAATAGGAGGGATGATCCTGCGCCTCCATCATTTTTCGTTATATTATATTATATTGTCTGTGATTTGTCATTCTAGGTCCAAGACTATAGTTTGGAACGGTCCCCCAGGTGTTTTTGAGTTCGAGAAATTCTCTCGAGGGACTCGAGGTATGTTGGACGCCGTCGTCGAAGCTACTTGCGATGGCGCGCTGACAATCATTGGAGGGGGCGACACGGCGACTGTGGCCAAGAAGTTCAAAGCAGAAGATAAAGTATCTCACGTCTCAACGGGAGGTGGGGCCAGCCTGGAGCTTCTTGAAGGCAAAACTCTTCCAGGAGTTGCAGCGCTCTCTGATGCTTAATAAAATTACTGTGTGATCTCGACTCAACTAAAAATATTATATGGATTACTTAATGCTGATTTTCGAGCTCATATTTTTTGTGACTATACCTAAATGGTTTATAATTTTGACAACTATTCTGACTATAACCTGAAGTTAATAATTGCATGATTTAACCTCTATCATTGTTGCAATAATCTCCAAAAATAGAAGGAAAACATCGAAGAGAGATATCTCCTGCAAACCTCAACAAACAACAAGACCCAAATCTTACTACGATACCTGTTACTTCATTCTACCTACTGGCGCGCGGAATTGTTATGACGCGTGCCCAGTATTTATATTGTTTTTTCCATACGTTTGATTCTGACTTAAAATTGATGTTTCTTTGGTTTTTCATTAAAGTAATTTTCATTGTGATAGCAAGAAAGAATTCTGTTGTGTCCGTTCTTTACTATATAATTATTATACAGTCCATTATCTAAGGCACTTTTTTGTCAATACCGATTAATGTCCCTCGAGATCAACATATACTACAAATAAAGTAGAGAAGGAATAATAACATGTAATGTGTGCAGGTTACAAGATGCACATTTTAAATTGGAGCTCCCGATTTCAAGGTTTTTATGATATTTTATGGCAATTTACTTCTGTTGGCTCTGCAGCCATAGAGCCTGGATCGTGGTAGCGATATTATGCTCTGCTCTGAGGACTTTCTTCATCTCATGTCTACTAGAGATTTGAATCCAGAGCAGAACAATGAGCCGCCTCTGAACTCCATCGTGACGAAAGACCTGGAAAAAGAACAAACCGTCCTGTTTACTTTATTCATTAAGTCGATTCTGTGAGTGTGAGCCCCGATTCTTGGGGTCGGCTGTCAGTTTTGATATTCCATTACTCAAAAGGGTGAAAGACGGTGGGGAGGGGTGGTAAGGAGTAGACTGGAGGGGGACACAGTGAGAAGCGTGTTCTTTTGGTTCTAGCCACAGCCATATTGAAATAAGCCGAATATCTAATGAGAAGAGCCTTGTGGGCGTGAGGCATTCCGCGCAGTCATGGCATATGATTGCCTTTACGCCCTGGTCTTCCTTTTTTTCGAGGGGAGTTATACCTGTGAAGGGCACTAAACTTTAAATATAACATCTCTCCTTCGAGGGAAGCGAAGGTTTCTGCTGATTATTTGGACCGAACGGCTTTTGATTTGCTTCGGAAGAAAAAGTCGCGCAAGCTCGATATGGAAGCTCCGGCTCGTTAGGTACTTCCAAGATTTTCACCATCCGTAATATGTTCCTTGAAGGACAACTATGTTGTGTTGTATAACTGGGTCACCGTAAGTCTTCAGTCTGAGCCTGGTAGAATTTCAATATTCAGCCCTCCTTACACGACATGCCGAACAGGAATAATACAAGCGCATGTATACCGCAAGTTCAGCTCCCTACCACTGTTGAATCTCAAAGTAAAATTAGGAGAAATCGGCTGGCATTTTGAAAACTCCTCTTCATGTCACCTCCAGAACACCAGATTAAATCTAGTTAAATATAATGTTTTGAAATATACCTGCTGTAATAATATAGGCATATTTCCAAGGATATTTTCACTTACTCTGTAACGGAAGCTAGATTGCTTTTTCAAATCCGTGAGACAAAATTCCGGGATGAGTCCGGTGGGATGAGTTCCGTGAATTATTTATAATATACAGAATTATTTAAAATATTCAAAATTATTAATAATATTTCTAAAAATGAATCCCTATTTCCCTTGGTCACGCCAAAACTTGACAATAAGTGCACCAAATTGAACAATTCTTTTATTGTTGTGTTCGTTATTGTCAAGAGAAGGTTTTTATGAAAGGAAATTTTAAATCCGACTCAAAGGCACTGTCCCACTGTCACGCGAGCGTTTGAGATCTGGACAACCAACCGCGAGCTAAGTTGAGCTAGTTAATTTATAGATAGGTATTACAAAAACTGTATCATAAATGTATTTTTAAAAACAGCATTTGTGTCCATGACTTTGTCGTCTATTGCTATTGATATAGGACAAAACAAAATAACCACTATTGTCACTCACAAATTTGATCTATCAATCTTGAAATGATGATATTAACGAATTTTCCATTCTCGTAATGAGACTATTTTCAGTTGTAACCAAGAAGGTAACTCTAATCAGCATAAAACTACTCTCATAGGGACTACTAGCACCTAACACGTAAGTAAATCCAGGTTATCATTCTCGGCCAGAAATGTTCGTCTATACTATGATCTTCAGAGGCTATTAGGAGTTGCCCATTGTTACCGAAGACGATGGGGCAGTCATCCAGGGAACCGGTCCTTTGTGGAAAAAGGAACCGAAAGAAAACAAAACGAGTTCTCATCCTACATGGCCATTGTGTTCTTTCGAGTACCCCATATTTAGTTTGTATCAAATCTCCCTTAGCGTCAATCCACCAGAGCCTCGGGGAAGTGGATTCCTTCCGACGTAGGTCCATACCTCTGATTGATTTTCCTCTGTTCTTAGAAGGCAGACATTCCTGGAACTTCGAATGAACGTTTGAATTTACTACAACCAATGTTGCTTATAAGAGTGTGGTATTTAATGGAATGGCTCCATTGAAAGACAAAAAAAATACTGTGTTTGCTAGAGTCTTCAAAATTCAAAGTTTGGAATGATTTGACAATTTTTTGAATTGAGGAAACATGTTCCAGGGTAATTAATAATTATCATTATATATAGGTAACTAGGAAGATTATTAATTTATCAATAATGAACTTACTATTTAATTATTTTGTGAGACACTCCACTTTTATGATAGAATTCACGATGATGGTTCTAAGTCAGCTGGGCGTCACTGAACAAAAATAATATTATGACCAAAATTGTTTTCAAGTTGTTCGAAATTTTATTCAAGAAATTCAAGAAATTTAAGAGTTGGCAGGCGTAACTAGAAAAAGTTCCATTCATGCAGCATCAGTTGGTGAGCGAATTTTTAAAGAATAATTTTAAACGATTTGGTGGGTGATTATAGAAAATTTCACGCTGATTCCGAATATACCATATA
>JAEMON010000007.1:4873940-4884580 GCA_030264115.1 Lygus lineolaris
GACAGACAGGAACGGAAGCAAATTTGTTCAGAACGCTCCTAAACGTAAAATGCGAGTGAACATTTCAATTTTTGAGAAAAAACATTTTTTCGAGTTTCAAAGTGAAAACAGAGCTTCCTCTACCTTCGGTATACTCGGAAGCAAAACAACTTAAGAATGGTTTAGAAAAGTTAAATACCCCAACACATTTATTTAGCACTTTTTGGGAAGCTATAACTGAAATATTTCGTGCGGTAGTAAGCCGAACAGCTGACGAAAACTTCATTCTAGCTCCATTGAACCATATTTTTATTCTTTCTCGAGTGAACTCCAGATGAATCGATATGCGCTAGGACTAGGGAAATATAGGGGAATGCTGATTGTAAAGAGGATTAATGTTTGGTTTCATAGAAGTGAAACAGGGGTGCGCTGGCTACCCCTTCCGACAACCCCTTCTTTTGCATCTTTGCATGACAATAGGAATCCTTCAAACTCCGCAGATGTCGGAATGTTTTTTCACGTCCCGTAATTGTGATGTTAATTAGAATCCTACGACAATAAGATATGATTGTCATTTCGTTTTTATCGTTTGGTTCTTGGAGTTTCGGGGGACGAGTGTAAAAGGAGAAAAAAATTATATCGACAGTTTTATACCGGCAGTGCGGGTAATAGATCAATCGCTGGGTACATCTGAGCACCTCCCAATGAGGCTCCCGTATGTTGTAGACATTGTTATGGAAATTCCAATCCGGTTTTTAGAAGGCGTTACGTCGTCTATGTAGGTGTTGAATGGGTACTATACAGAAATACTTTTAATAGTTTCATATTGGTCTATATGTGTTTTGTGAGAGCTCAACAAGGTAGGAAGAGGGAAGCTTATAAGAACTTTTGTACCTTAATACCAGAATATTTAATCGAACACTAACAGCTCTTCATTAGCATATAAATAGTATTTTTTCTCTGCTGTGTTATGAATAAATAGATACTTGCCGTTAAAGTGTGATCTTATCAGAAGTCATTAATTTGTAGTATACATGAGTAGTATTGAAACAATAAATACAGTGTAAGTTTGGCTGAGTAGGGAACGGTCCCCTTTGACTTCAAACTTTCAAATTCAAGGAATAAGTTCATGTTTGACATTTTGAAGGCAAAATAGCCCGTTCCCTATACAATCAAACTTACTCTTGAACAACATAATAAATTAAATAGTGATAATAATAAATTGATTGTGAAAAATGTAAAAACATAAAACCTTCAAAAGAATACTTGAAACAATCTCCACTCATTCAGGTTAACATTTTCAACAACGGGCTTGATAAGTTGAGTTTTACAAACAGATGCTTGATAATAATACACCCTTAAAAAGGTTTAAATTTGATTACAATTTTGCCACCCCCAGATAACCAACACACTGAATGTTAGGTACACAAGAGTTATTCTCACCTTTGTCGTAATCTGTCGAAGAGTTATCAAAACCCTGTATAAAGACCCGAATAAATTTCCAGCACCAGAGATATTTTTCATAAAGAAAACGAAATTAGGGAAAGACTAAGAAAGAACCCACCAAGGGAGGGGATAAAAAAAACTTAAGGTAACTTTGAGTAATGAGGACTTTAAGGTAAATGACACTCAAGGGAAGAAAGGTAAGAAAACCTTGAGGATCATTAGGGGAAAGGCCTTCTTATGGTGGCTCCTTCCGCGCCTAGTTTGCGGAATCGCTCCCCGTTGGAACGAGTTTAAAATGACTTCTACCTACCGCTTTTTCGGAAAGGAGGGGGAAATAGTGCAAAAACCCGGAGCCACTGAGGTAATTTATAATGTTCCCCCAAAAACGTTGAAGGAGGAAGAGAAGTTTTGCGGCTAATGGCGTCGGCATAAAACGGCGATGCTCGACGAATAGCTACGAAAGAGGCGTCAAGAACAGATTCTGGGAGCGCTGATTTGAAATGTAGAGAGGTTTTAGGGTTGGAACTGCGGAGGGTATTTTGGGGATTGTTTTTGGGGTCTGGGGGTCCTTCAGGAAATCGTAGGGCAAGAAATGACAAATAATATATCGTCCATTCCCCCGCCTCTGAGATAGAGAATCAGATGCAAATGCAAGAGTTTCTTTGGGTGTTTGAACGCAGGAAGGAGGGCCTTGCAGGATTACACTGTAAAATTTCCGTACATAATAAAGCTATTTTCTGGAGGGTGATCTTCATAATAATGGGATGATGAGGTGAAAAAATCGCAAATCGACGATGCTGCCTAGGTGGAACGTGTTAGGATGTCTTGATTGAACATAAATTTTACCAATGTTCTACTGGTCTCAAAGTTATTTACAGAAGGCGGTAAGTATTATATATCTGCTCACCCTACCTGTTAGTTTATTGAATATCGTTATAACTTGTTTCGCACTAATGAAGATTCTGATTCGATCTGATGTGGATTCCTTATCTCTACCTACTTGCTCAAATATAATAATATTATTAATACAATAATAAATAACATATCATGTTGATTTACCTGGGCAAAAAAAGAAGCTGCAAATACCGATCATTAGAAAACGAATTTTTGGAGACGATATATCATGGGAAGACGAGATAATCTGAACACAGGTTTCGGAAAAACCATGGCTAACTTTCTGCCTCAAAAAATAAGTTAAGATTTGTAAGCTCAATAGCCTAATAGGTACGGGTAATGGTCCACGAATCTGGTTTACGGAGAGTCAACGATGTGGGTGGATGGTCAGAAACTGCGGTGGTACATTTGCATTTCACTAAAGAGGAAGAAGAAGAAGAGGAAGGTGGAGGCATGAAGCCGGTACGGGGCCCCCTCGGGCTCCTCAAGACATTGTGACCTTTCAACAAACCCTCCGGGGGCCTCCTTCGATTGCAACTTAACAATTTATGTAAATCTCGGGAACGGGTTAACAACTTCTCTCTGTCTCCCGCTCGCTCTACACTCGAGTTCCTCCGGGGTGATCTTCTTACTCTGGAAAGCCAATTTTTATTTTTCAGGACCGGTAAGTGGCCCTAACGGCCTCAAACCGTATAATCCTGTCGGATAAGAGAAGGTTTGGATCATCAGAATGGCCCATTACGTTTTTCACATCTTGGAAGATTGGAAATCTTGGAAAAACCGAAATTTCCTTGGTTTTGAAGAAGGATTAGGATTAGTATTTCCTTTTAAAATAGGTTTCCGGGGTACTTCTGTGTCGAAAAACCAATAATACACTCATGCTTCTTATTTTCTTATAATTTTAATTTTTCCCCGGTAAGGATTTATCATTGTTTTACACATAGCGCAATTTTGACAATTTGAAAATATTATAGGTCGGAAGCAGTGTCTGTTTACTAGAGGAATAGCGCTCACATACAATTTTTTGTAGATATGTTGGGGTTGTTAAAAAATACTAGGGAAACTCATTTCAAATAAATCATGTATAGGTACTTCCTGGAATGGATGGATACACTAGAAACGGATGAATCGTCAGGGCAACAACAATAAGCCGGTTTCATACAATTTCTATCAATGGTATCATTGTTCATATATTTCAGCAACTGGGTTGTTTTAGAAGTGTACCTTGTTGTCTCACTTTTTTGTTTGGGCCAAAACTCTTCAGAATCATAATTCGTTAATACGAATTATGATTGCGGTATTCAATTACTGCTCTCCTAGGATATTATCTTACGATCCCTTTCACCACAAAGGTGATATCTTGAATGATGAAACAAAACTCGTTGTTTTATGTCTATATCCTGCTCGTAAATGCCTGTTGCCTTTATAAGAAGAGCTCAAGTACCTAACTACTAGGCGTGTCGTACTTCAACAATGTCAGAGTTTCTGAAGGTGCTGTGCTGCATGGTAGGTATACTTTATTATTATAAAACTAGCGGTTTGATGAACCAACTTACCAGCTTAATCTTCAAATCACCATTTCGGTATACATACGGTATGCTTACCTGTATATATTATTTACAACAAATCGTTCATAGGAAATTATAGGTAATATGCCATACCTATATACTATTCTATTACTATTGTGTTTGTGTATATTCTGGATGCAGTTCTTGGTATGGAGTTCGCCACTTCAAGGTGTCTGTTGGGGGGTGCAGGGGCACGTGACGGGTAGCATCCCAGAGGGAGCTATGCCTCGCACCCAGCTGTCATCACACCCCCTCCAAGACTTCCGACTATGCAGGGCCAGAGGAGGATGCGAGAGGAATGCGTTTCTGGCTTGTGCAATCAGTCGCCAAGAGGGTGAGGAGATCAGGACCCGATTGTTACCGTAGTTCTCATTCCTGGACGTATAGCTTGCGCCATCCCCTGTGTCACTGTCTCGAAACAACCATGTTACTCAGGGCTGTAGATCACGACCTTGAAAGCCCCTTTTGACACACATTGATGTGCCTGAGAAGGGAAGGGTTTCGGAATTCCTTTCTTTACCTATTGATCATCTCCTGGATTAGACTTTAACAAGGATGTCAACCTTTACGTACACAATAGCCGAAGTTATTTCAAAGGGGAGAACTCTTTGAGCATTGAGAAGCTGTGTCCAAAGTGATTACGAAATATGAATTCATCCATGCGCATTCCTGGTTAGTTAAGGAATGTATACAAAATCCCTCATAGGGATGACAACACGAGAAGTAATAAATCCACCCCCATGGAGACATTCCAAGCTGAATCCTCTCCATCATGCGTTTACTGAACCCGAAAGGGCTCACCTACTCTCTTCAGCCAGATTCATCATACTCGTACCTATCTCTTTGGTTGGTAAGTATTTACAATAATCGATACGCATTCGAACTTGATAATACCTACCTACCAATTCTATTGCAATTCCGAAAAACTAAATGAAATGGAAATGAAAATTAGTATTCTCACAGTAAAAATATCAATATACCTATCAGGGTTACACGTGAGGTTCTCACAATGCCTGTGTATACCATTCCACTCCTTCACGGACGTTAATAAACAGATTATCCATTCTTATCACCTCATTAGAGCGTAGAGCCTCTGCAGCCTAGGAAGAGTTCCCAGTACACGATTTCCTCCGACTCATGGAAACCACCTATTTCAAAACCTAACAGCCGTTTCGTACATTTGAATATTGGTGACATCTTTATACGAAAAAATATGTAGGTACTGAAATGGAAAAAAAAACTGTTCAAACCAAAGTCTGGAGCCCGAACTTCATTGGAATGGATTATTAGCATAAAATGACTTTTGAGAAAAATATTGTTCAGATCCTTTCACGAAAGGAGAAAAATATACCGTTTCTTCTTTCCACTCTCCTGAGTCGGATTGAGACGTCCAAGAGTAGGTACAGGGATATTATACCATCCAGTTTTTTTGTATCTCTCCTTTTTTCATTCCTTGTATTTTATCGTTTTAAAATATGTAACTAAACAGCTTTCCGGAGGTTTCAGTTATAATCCGTTGAGCGGATTACGTCACTCGAAATGAGTTGAAAAGTGAAATGAAATATCGAGAATGGAACCACCTTCATCCAACAAAAACATGGGAAAGAGCCCGAAGTTAATCCGTGATTCCTCGATTTCGGAGAGTGGATTTGAAAAATAGAAGAATAAATTTAACTCTTGTGAACTTTATGCGTTGAATGTTTCTACTTTTTAATAGGAGTGTATTATGGCGTAAATATTTGAAGCGTTTTACTACTGATAGGTACCCACTTTAGGTATTCTCTACTATTAGATAAGTTTGACTAATAAATTGCCATGGTTCAGAAGTTCGAAAAAAATGTGCAACCATTTGCCTACTATATTTAAGTGTTTCATGTTCAATCGGATCAGATCTGTGCTCGAAAAGGCAAACAGAAACATACAAATATATAGAAAGGTAAAATATACGAGAAGAAAATATACTCGTACCAAAATATAGAGACCGCACTGTTTACAAGTTAGTACAGGAGAATGGCGAGTATTGACGGAAATAATATAAATTATAAGGCTTGGGACAAGGTGATGAGTTTCATAGGTGTGTGAAATTCCGCATGTTCCATCGATAGGTGCCTGACCCGGAAATAGAAAAACAATGAGGGTCGTGTGATCGCCCGCAATGCAGCAAACGTACCACGTAGGCACTAACAAACGGATACCGAAAATCAACTATTCAACGATTCTTTGAATAAAAGAATACCGTCACTGCGGGAAAAGAAAAAATTAAATGTGTGATGAATTCTTGTAGCTTCTGCCTCTACAGGTATGTTTATGCATGAGGTCAACGACTTTATAGTGACGAGAGGAGGGGATGTTTTTGTATGCTTCTCTTTTCATATGTATAAGAAGTTGCATATATTGATGCATCCAGTTTCCGAAGTCAAAAAATCAAGGTGAATTCGCGGGTGTTACTAGGTATAGGTAAAACGGTAGGTACTCAATATTGTGGGTGAACTATGATTGGGGATGAGACCTAACAAAAAACATTTTTCCACTCCAGAGTTCCGTTTTCCTTTTCCGTATCTAAATATCCTGAAATAAGTATATTATGTTAGACTAATTCGAGCATTCTTCGTAAGTATTTCAGATTGTAATTCGATCCTTTCTGATAGCAGTGAGACTCAACTATACAAGTTCTTCTGTCAACTCCCGTCCACCAGTGACCAATCTGAATAGGTATTAGTACCTAGTAGTTTTATGTATACATTTACATATATACATTTACTGCATACATTTACATAGTTTTATTAACAATAGCTATCAAACACATACATACACACACTTACATAAAAGTTGATATGAAGATGCCGATTATTATTTAAATGACGTGAAACAGAAACATTATATGGCTATTGTTCAGGAGTCTGATCAATATCCATATATCTTGTTGAGTCCTAATCATACTTTTGGTATAGGTAACGGTATTCTGTAGGTACATCTATTTTACGAATCCCTAAAATCTCATCTGCATGAAAATACCACAGTTCTTGCACCCTTCCTCTAGCACAACCTATACTTATTTGCATTTATAGGTATACATCATTTGGCCCCTCGATTTATCAAATAATGTCTCACGAGAAGGGTGTCGTAGGTAATTCAAACCAAATATACCTATGTATGCTTATTTCAAGCGGTGACGTTATTTCTATGGAATCGTCACCCCTTTTGCAGCCCGTATGCAAATCCCCTTCAAAGAGGAGAGATGCCGGTAACAAATTGCCGAACCAAGGGAAGCACGGAGAAGTTTTATGATCCACCGCGCCATACGACAATGGAGTCAACCAACAGGAGCCCATGGCGGACGTACCCATTTCAAATGATGACTTGTATCGACTTCATGGGACATCCATCCCCAGTCAGTGCCTCTTTCAGGCTCATTGTCATTGGGGAAACAGACAGACAGACGGACAGACGTCTGTGTTAACTTCCCAAGTAACAAACTGCCTTTTGTTGTTGGGGAGGATCCTTCATTATTTCAACTACTATATTTCAACCCACTTAGGGGTTTAGTTTCCCATGAGCCGTCTAGCAAGGGATCTCGGCTTATGTCACTGTCATTACGGTGGATACGCCGGGCTGGGACGCACTATTTTCATTATTTGCACCTTTTATTCTTCCAACATCTTCCAGTGTCTTGTCTGCGAGTTTTTCAATGGATCTCAGATTCAATGTAAATAACGAGAATAGATGAGCGTCATGATGGACCCCTACCATCTTCAAGAACCCATTAATTGTGCTTCACTGGTTATCAAAACTCTCACTGTATAATTTACTTCATAGGAACGTCAAGGAACTAGGTAGTAACATAACATTGGTAATGGTACTTTATTTCCCACCTCAATCTTTATCATAATATCCTTAATGAATACTTCCTATGAACTGTAATCACATTATAAAAACGTCTGTAATTTTTAGTGGCAGTATAGCTTCCTGACGTTTGTAATGTTGTGTGTACCTACTACATAATTAGGTATGATAACAATCGCACACCAAAGAATTTAAGTAGGTTTCAACAAAATTGTATTAAGAAAAAATGAAATTGTACCGAACGAAATCAAAAACAGTTAGTAACGAGATTTTGGGAATCAACTAAACTTGAATTTCGTGAACACATGATTCAAACATAATTTTGTGAAAACTAAACTGTAGCATCCGCTACAGTAACATGGACGTATAATACAGTTAGTGAAAATTTCACCGAAATCGGTACAATAGTAAGTTCCGCAGTTATGCCTATAACAACAAATTAGGTTGGTCCGATACTCCCACACGTCTCTTAATACACTAACTACTACTACTCCTTAAAATAATGACGAACAACAAATTCGAGCTTGCGCATGCACTGTAGCAATAATTACTGATCCAATCGTTTCGGAATAAGAGGCAATCTTCTTTCCAACAAAATCGGCCCATTAGGAACTGGAAAAGCACAGTTTCAGAAAATCCACTCTACTTGTGGTCTGACGGCGATGACCCACTATGGGGGCTAACCTGCACAAAAAATCAAACCATATTTCGTATAGTAACACATTCAATTGTTTGGTATTCGTTTAATAACATATTTATCTAGCATTCTTAACAAAATTGTTTCCAGCTCTAAATATAGCTACCTCAATCATCTCCAAGTCAAGAAAAATCGTTATTTATTTTATACTACGTAGGGATCTTCCTTGTTAGCTACTAAAAATTTTACGTCGAATACAAAAGCATTTATGGAAAATTTCCATTCATTTCCATCGATTGTTCGAGAAAAGTGATCAGAAAAGTTTCAAATAATACAAAACACAAAGAATACAAAGCGTTTATGGAATATTTTCATTCATTTCCTTCGATTGTTCGAGAAAAGTGATCAGAAAAATTAGGGATCTCAACCCTATTATGTACATCTGCCTTCCCCAGCTAAGGTCAAAGTTTTGAGTGAGGAGCTGCTATTACTACAGAGTTCTCTCAGTAAATATACAAGCAAATCCTTCACATGTATGTAGAAGAATGATACAGGAAAAGAGTCACGAATACTCATGTTGGGATTTTGGTCGGCGATGAAAAGGACGCACCAATCCTAGCAAGAGCATGAGGTGTTGAAGGAAACATAAGAACCAAGTTAACGACCGCCTTTTTTTCTACCACCACTCGAGTGACTAATGAATCGCTGAAAGAACGTAAAATTAATATGAAAGGCCACCATGAATGAGCAAATGAGAACCTAAAGGGAAAAAAGAAATTGAAAAAGCCCGACCTCAACCCAAAGAAACAGATACGTTGGGGTCAACTTTGGAGAACATCTGGAAGCATTAGGGAAAAGGCGTTTGAGAAACTAACGCAAAAAGCCGTGAGAAACGGAGTCCTGCGTCCGGTTGAGGTCTGGCAATCAAATTCGAGTTGAGTGCGCAATCAAAAACAAGTCACTAGCAACAAAACCCGGGAGGGCTCGGAGTCTTTTCCTTTATGGCAAATTATGGGTCATAAGTCTTTTCTTATAGTGTGGAAGGCAACTGGCGTAAGGGGTACCACCAAGGGTTTACGTTCGGGCATATCGTACTCCGCGCATAGGGGAAACCATCTCGGACTTCACTCTGCTATACTAATTTCTTTGTTCGGAGCCATCCTGCCTAAAACCAGGCAAAAGGTTACAGGTTGGATGCGCGGAGGGATCCGCTTTTACAAGCAAAACAAACAAAAACCAACGACTCATTTTCATCGCCTTTCGAAGGGTAGGATCCTCTCCGAGCACCGTTTAATGACTTGAATGGACCGTCTCGTTGTATAAGGCGCGGAGGGTATGATTTGAAGTTTTATGACGTCAGAGCGCACCCCGATGATCGTTTCGCGCATAATAAGATATACCTATACATTTATGTGCATGCCCTTCTCTCTCATACCTAGCACTATTAACGGTTTTTCCCATTGATCAATAAACCGTAGTTTCATTAGCCGCACAATGCTTCGAAGGTGTAAATGCATTACGAACAACAATAACTATTTAGGGTTGTAATTTTCAAATGGTATGGGCACTAAAAAGAATGTTTTTTTGGTCGTTTGTAGAGAATGGATCCACTCATCGTTTTTGCAGGTAAATCATCAGTGGAAGAGCTCCATCAAGACACATTTTGACGCTTTCGTATTTCTTATTATTGATGAGTTGAGGTTAGTTGAATACCTAAGAATGTCTGCCAAGTTACGTAGGGACGTACAGAATCAGTTAGTGAAAGTTTTAAATAGGGGTAGAATAGTTCCGTTATGATAACAACATTTTAATAATAAAAGAAATGGCAATAAGATGCAGTTAAATGAAATATGAAATCAAAAACATCTGGTGCGTGGCTTCACACACCCTTTCTTCATTCTTAGAAAACCAAAAATGGATATTTGGGGACACGGGATTGACCATAGACAGACATGTCCACTACCAGACTATCTTCGGTCGTAAGGAATAAAAAATAATACTGATAATTCCTTAATTTATTGAACTGTTCCTATACAAAACTATGTGGATAAGTACTAGGTGGGTATACTTTCTGAATAACCAATCAACAATACCAATAATAATTATGATAAAAGCCGAAGCAACTTTATCGAAGGGTATTTAAATAATATAGAGTATAGAAATTTGCCTCTGAGTCTGAAAAAGGTAGCTGAAGCATTTGAGCATGGAACATACTTCTACGGGGACCAACCTGACAAAAAATGACCAGAAAATTCGACCCGAAAATGCGACCC
>JAEMON010000007.1:4892824-4909880 GCA_030264115.1 Lygus lineolaris
CATCTTTTGTACTAAATTTATGAGCTGTCTTGACTGAGTGCACTGCAAACGCTGAGTTTTTATAATACTGATTTAATGTTCCCTGTTTTTTCACCAGTGACTCTACTAATTCTTTTTTCTTCAGCAATATCCTCCTCTTGCTCGTGGGTAGTGGTGACTTGAGTATCATCTTTATATTCTCCAGGTCTTCTTTGTGGTCTTTGATTTTTCCTTCCAGATTCCTGATTCTTCTTGCAGTACCCAGATGTTCCTCCCACCTGACAATGGCTGCTCTCTGTGAACGGCCTACGTACTCTGCACTGCAACCAGAAGTCGGACATCTAATTTTATACACCGCTTAACCTGGCAGAAGGGCATTCATCCAGCTCCATACATCATCAACAAATAAAGTAGGCGAGAGCTGGATCACATTGATAGTAAAATTTTTGAAAGAGGATGGAATCTGTGACATGAATTAAGATGTATCTCGATTGTAAACTCAAGAAATTTATCAATAACAAAATTGCTTGTGCATGAGAAATGAGTTACATAAGTACCTAGTAGTTACTGAGGTTTTGTCATTGTGATTTTCGGAAAATAGGTATTTCAGGGTAAGAAAAACTTTCACACTGAAATGTGGTTCCATAGCTTCTAGATGCGAATAAGATGAGATAAGGAAGAGGGTTTGTGGAAAAGTGTGGTTCACTGTAAAATTGTGGTGGTGCAAGTGGGAAATCGCGGAATATTGACCCGACCTCAGTGCTGAAGCTGCTCGTGGGTTCCATAATTCGAAAAAAAGTCCTTCCTCCTCATCCCGTCTGTTGCATGAAACTTCTGGGATCTCAGTAATTGGTGCACGTAAATCACGAAAATATGTTTCACTCTCCACTCATTGTAATTCACGATGAGTGCACTTTAGAATCTCTGCGTTTTATTTTAGGTTTCCCACATTTTTTCTTCTTTTTGTGGAGTGAAGTGATATTTTTTGTAATTTGACTCTTGAAACTCTTGGCTCTTCACAGCGGGACAACGATGGATTGCTTCCACGAGCCGTAAAAACGCGCGGACTTTACGGTAGAAGATGAGAAGAATGTAAAAATCATTTTTGAGACCTCACACGGGCAAAGTGCCGAAGACCCTCGCAAACCTCCTTTTCATTATGGGGGAATTCAGTCTGGTTATATGTGCTTCCTCTTTAGAGATAATGTACCTCTCATTGTCTGGTGCATGTTGTTGGATGCTTCAAGCCTTGTTTTAATGGGGGAATAATAACCGGAGCTGGAGGGCGGTTGGAGGGGAGGATGTTTATTACAGAGCGTGAAGGAGGTGCGCTCCATATCAGTCCGCGGATGCTCAGCACGCTGTGGGCTTCTTGGGGGCTTTGCAGTTAAACTTTGCCGCAAATTAGAACGTAAAAGCTGGAAAGCTCATCGCCAGTCGTTCCCGACACCCAGGCGAACCTTCCGGCCATGGTTCCACCAGGCGTCTTATAATGTGCTCAAACAGGGTTGTTCCAAAGTTGCCTCCTCACCTCAAAGGATAGTTCGAGAGACGATGGTGAATTATTATTATTTTTGATCATTATTGAATTATGTGAGACGTAGGTAGCATAATTATTAAATACAAGAAGAAGATACTCATAACTCATAACACTAAGTAATAGTAGTAATAACGCTAACAATAAGGCATAACACTATTCAAAGGTACTTAGTTGCACCCTATTCTTTCGGTAGACCTTTCCTTGTTTCCCTTAAATCTGGAGTAATCAAACATGGGAATACGGAATTATGTAGCTGAGGGAGCCTCTGTTGAAGGGGCAGCCCGTATTGAAAAACACGACTTTGAAGGCGCTGCTACTCCCTTTCAGCTAAAGGAAAGCTGACATGGCCAGCATGAAGGGGTCCTCGACGTGACGGACGTACCTAATTTTAGGTCTTATAGGAAATTTCACGCTGTTCACAAATATACCATGATATTAAGGATCCCTCAACGGAGTTAATTAAGTTTATTATTTTCTGTATATAGATCTCCCATCTGTTAAAGATCCTATTTGTACATTAAAGTACCTACCGTAATTATAACGCGAGGTTCACAATTCGAAGAGTAGGTCCTACATACCTGTAATTATTATTATTATCCGAGAGTTGTAGTAGTTCTTTCATCAAGTTATTATGAGTAATACTAGTATTATATATCTAAACACCTTTATGATAATTAATTATTATTATCAGAAAGAGGTTGTAGTGCCTAGTTGTAGGTCTTTCACAATTATTGAGTTTGAATTATTGAGTCTAACTAAGGATGCTTACAAAAGTAAACGAGAAACTTGGCGAAATCGGGAAAAAGATGCATTTGATCAGCTGATATTTGGACGCGAAATCGGCCTTCTCGGAGGATTATCGATTCATAATAGTGTTTCTGCTCTTTTTTTCGTTTGACCCTTAGGTTCGTCCTTATAGGGAGCGAACGGTTGGTCCTATGATTCTCCGTGATCAGGCAATAAGACCTTTTGATCAGAGGTAAAATATCTAAATAAAATTATTGTGAAAAGGAGGAATATGTTGTGTTTTGTTGCAACATAATGAGCAAGCAAGGTGTAGAAAAGGCAAGATGTATGATTGTAAGGTGGCTCCTTTACCTTGAACAACAAATCCCAGGTGGGGCAAAGGCTGGTGCTCAGGCTGATGAAAAATGATGTATCCCAGGATCTCACTTCATATGTCACTGCAAGTGTATACCTACTATGGGATTACTGTGGAGGTCTGATCTAAATGGGCTAAGTGGCCACTTTGTACATTAGGGGAAAACTCTATATAGAATTGCTTGCTGACTGGTTGAGCTCCACAAGAAGACTGGTCTGGCTCCCTGGTGAGATAGCAGACCTGCAGGTTCTTGAAGGTTCCCAAGATTGAGACAGTATCTTGGTTGGAATGAATACAATTTGCCTGAATTTCTGGCAGTTGATTGAACTGCCTTATTAGCAGAGAACAGAGATTCTCCAGAAGGTACCTATTCATTTTCATCAAGAAACGATTGCCACGAAAACCCATTGGGTTCTTTTGCCATTATCTGGAGACTGGAGATGAAATCAAACAAATGAGATGAACGGGAACTGATTGATAGGTATATATTTATGAGGCACATGGATCCCAATTTCATCTTTATCTTTCTAAAAATGTTGAGGTAATATACAGTGTTGATATACGAAAGTTCGTCAACCTCCCGTGAATCTATTTCCATCTAGTAAGGGAGGGCGGAAATAAGTGAAGGTATTAGTTGGAAGAAATCACGTCATTTTTTTTTTTTTTTCATCCCTCAGAAAAAATGTGAGGCTCACAACATCTTCACAGAGGAATATTACGAGAAAGGGTTCAGAAAATATAGGAACCTAAACCATGGGTAAGACCTGATTGGGAGCATATGCTTTGCCTGTCTCTTCTGTTTCAGTAACTTCCTCCATTGAAACGTAAGCTCCGACTGGAACAGCTCCAATTTAATCCAAGAACTGTTCTGGTAATGAACCTTTCTTTGACGTGTGATCAAAATGGTACTAAGAATTTCATATCGGACGAGGACATTGCCTGCCATTTTGCGTGACAAGCACTGCGCTGATGACATTAACTGATCAATATAGATGAATTATTTTGAATCTGCTCGAACCCCAGTAGTGTTGCGCCGGTACGATTACCTACATATATTGTACACATGCATAATACACTAATACAACAACATACCTAGGTACTGTCTTTAACTTGAAGAGAGTAGATATCTCCGCGCTAACATTATTTTTGTATAGTTCCCCCTCATTGTGTAATCCAACAACATTCCGTGTTGAGTCATTTCCTACGTCCGAAAAACCATAATTTTTGGATTCTATTGAGAAATTGCGAAGGCCGGCGTCTTACGACTCCAGTATTACTCATGCGAAATAAAATGGGTGATTCATAAGACAGCCTAACCTAATCGAAATCAGTATAGATGGTCGAGATTTTAGTGGAGATTGACGTGATCGTGTTTGTAGTGATGGAACCAACAAATTTCAAAGGTTTATGATTCAATAATATTGTGTATCGCGAGCTGAGACATAAGCTGTGTGATTATCGTGGATCAAAGCGACCGGAGGGGCAAGTTCCTCCTAGGTAGTAGATATAATTTTAACAATAGCACATGGAGAGAACGGAGATTGTGAAAAATTACCCTTCACGAAGACCTGTAGAATGAAATGATAGAAGTGCGTTGATCTCTGGAGTGAAACCCTTAATGATAGAAGGATGGGACGTTGCGGAGCAAGAAACCAGAAAATGACGAACATGTTCGTAAATCGCAACCTCAAAAATACGCCCAATAAAAAAATCCTGTATCTCTTCACCGCATCAGTACGAATACCACTTCTCGTAGGAGAAAAAAGAACCTGCCATGATCTTTGCGAAATCGCGAAGCAGCGGGTTGGCGGTTCGCGACCACAAAAGCCTAGCAGTGCGGGGATTACGGATATCTTGATTCTGTTCTAACGTCGGACTCAATTTCTATGTGAGTCGCAATAGCTATCAAGGCAAAACCTTATTATAGTGATCCAGTATCGATGCGGGGTTCAGCCAAGCGTCAAGCGCAAATACTTTCATGTCATTATACATAGCGTTTTGCGACACATGTGATTGGTGAACGCGTGAAGAAACGGCTTTTTGGGGACACCGCGCCGCACGATGGTTGATGATCACCAACGATTTTCCTGTTTTCTTTTCTCTTTTCCTCATTATATCACTACTAGCAGATTTCAAGTGCGAAGCGAGCTTCGGATAATTCTACTCATGGGGTTACAAAAGTGACGGACGTATACAATTATCTACCTAAGTGGCGATCGTAAAGGATTGTCTATGATGAAAGAAGAGGATGAGAGTATTCCTCTACCTATGTATCATTATAATAGGCCTGTAACCTGTCCAGTTATATCGATATTATACCCTACAACATCGGTTCGGTGTAAAACTCATGAAAATTGACTGATGGAAATTGAATCACAGACACCAATTTGACAATGAAAGACAGAGTGGTGCTATGTGTAACATTTTTTCGAAAATTGAATTTTGACGGGTTTTAAGGTTTTAGGTTCTTTCTCTAGCATTCTCTTCTTAAAGTGCTCTTTCGATAGCTGATGGTCCTTAGCTTCTAAAACCGTACGTTTCGAAGACATATGGAAGAAGGTGTCATGTAACCAAATCGTGAAAAGTTGTTGAGTGCACCCAATTTTGTATGAAAACCCATTGTTTTTGTACCATACTACTTGAATTGGCTCATTGAATGAAGGTGTTATGTGACGTACATTGGCACATTTCTTCAATTATGAAGCTGTTGCAATCATTGAGATGGCCACTGATTGGCCAAGGTTAATCCAGGTCGAAGAGGATGTTATGGACATACTCCTATCCATCATGTTTGTGGTACTATAACGCGGACAGGTTTATCCAGTGGGTGCTAAAGTAGCATCATAATCATCATCTCGGAGTTGTAAAACAACAAAAAACTCTGAACCGAACTAAAACTGCAGTTCAATCACGTAGTGTTGAAAATAACGTTTCGTAACGTAGCTCCTCTTCTAATAGTGGCTTCAATTTATCATGACACCATATGAAATCACAAAAATAAATTATAGACAATGGATGTTTATGAAAAACGAATGAACTGCAGTGAACTTCAATCCGAAATCAAGTTTGTTAATATCCCATCAGACGGTTTGATTACAAAATACTCAGTCACATCATCAAGGAAACTTCATTAACTTGATAAACGGTTTCACAGCAGCCTAAGAATCATGATATAATTAATAATGACGTGTCATAATTTGATTCTACCGTGGAAAAAATGATAGGAGCACAACAAGGAGAAGGTTATGGTATAGGGAAACATTTCAAAGGCCCCAGAAAAGGTAAAAAAGTGGTAAAGATGAAAGATGAGGGCCAGAAAGCCGGGCTCATTAGATGTAGAATATTGCCTACAGGTCGGTTGGAGAAACGTGATAATGAAGATGACTTAGATGCGCGGGTAGATCGTGACTATTGTATTTGAACTGACGTTATCTGACCGATGAAAATTTCTGAATTTTAATCAAAATCAAGCATACCTAACTGATGTTTAGAAGACCAGCTAAAACGCAATAAGTATACCTACTGCATGCAATAATTTTCGGTTTTTGATCTTATGCCTACCAGACTAAAACTTAATAGAGCTAAAATCGATATCTATCCGATTTTATTTAAAAAAATCTGAAAAGTAGGCAGGGTTTGATGCAAAGACAATTCTGTTTCAAGACAAATCTTTTCAAAAATAGTTCGGGTGCACCTTTCACCTTAGGCACAACCGACCAATCATATCCTCTGAATGTTGTGAACATCGCCAGATGTTTCAGTCTGTGCTCTCATACTATTCTGAACTTAGTGAATACATCCGTGTTTAGTGTACCTATATTCAAATTAAAAGTAAGCAGAAAGCAAAGTAAACAACCATTCTAGGATGGATTTTCTTCCGTCGCGGACTTCAACAGCGTGAGGCTCTAACGTGAGGCTCAGAATTTGTTCCGATGATTTCGCTCTTGGCTACTAATTCCCCCACCCCAATGAGTTGAGGGGGGGATCGCCGACAGCCCGACGTGAAAAAATGCTAAGATGTGCGATCCCAGCTAACAGGCGGTCACCCCCATCCGAATACTAACTACGCCGCTGACCGCTTAACTTCGTTGATATCAAGGGAACCCTGAAATTACAATGTTGAATTCTTCTCGATACCTTTTACTGATTTATCCTCAAATACGAATACTATCTGCATACTATCTTATGAGTACAATAGTGTCTATTTTATCCGTGTTTTTCCATCGAGCCGGGCAGATAGGTAGTCAGCGCAGCAGGGGTACAGTTTCGATACAATGAAATTTGATTCTTAGTCTGAGAACGTAGGTATGTTCCCGTGAACAACAACTTCTTGGAATGTCAGCTCCCATTATCCTCTGATGATGACTAGATGGATGATAATATTGTGCCAGCCTCAACGAGGTCCGTAGAAAAGAGCATAGAAAAGACTTCGAAACCTAACGAGAAGAAGAACCAGGAGAGTAAAACCTCATTACTTCCCTATGATAATTAATCTCACACAATATTTATCAATAGAAGGCAGATGGTAGGACGGGGGTTGCCTTGTACCTATTTCTTTGTTTCCAGTTGCGCCGCTTTTGATGAGGTAGCCCGCCAGGGGGCAGCACAGCTTTTTTTCCGGCCGCAAAAACCCCTTTGAAATCGATAATGAATCGTTTTTGAAAATAACAAAAGGATCCAAGGAGGAGAGCGAGGAAAAACAAAAACCATTATTTCATAAAAGTTAAATGTCGCTATTTGAAAGGTCGATATCTCCACTGATATGATCTTAATTAGTTTGCCCGAATCAAAGAGTATAATGGTTGATGCTGGGAATGTGAGATCCGAGGTTACTCACCTACCTACAGCTGTTGTACAATCAGACATAGGAAAATGTATTACGATATGTCTCTACAAATTTCAACTTTTGTTTTACACAGTAAAAAGCAAATAGCTTTATCGGATCAATCATAGTTTGTGAGTTGCATGCTGAATCGTGTATCATAATAGTACATATTATGTATAAATCTACTCATACCAACAGTGCCGATGTGATGATGGGAAGTCCCACCCATCACTTGGGAGACATAAACCGAACATTCCTCGGTTGAAACAATGTAGAAAAAACTCTTTGAGCTAGAAAAATCGTTTGGTTTTTCAACCAATAAAAAACCATTGTGTAAACCTATTCACTTAATTAGAAATGAAGAAACAACTTTGGGAAAATCCGCAGAGTAGGTGGACAAATTATGCACCCGTCTGCCATTTGGGCCTTGTCGGTAATTTGCCATGTTACGAGATGGCTGAGCACCAGATCATCTCCGGGCTTTGAGTTTTTCCACGGAGTTTAATTTTACCTACACGGCACATGAGGACGTCTGGCATTAGGCACTGTAAACGGTTTGCATAAGGCTCCAGCGTGCGCTCGCGCCATCAAATCAAATATGCATTATTCATCGTTCCCGAAGAAGATTTAATGCCGAGTAATAAACATGTGGAAGTAACGCCTAGGAAGGCTCCTTCGGCATAGGCGCTGGGCAAGGTGCTCAAAACGAGAAAAATATTAATTGGAAATCCGTCTTGAGAACCTGAGGGTACTTCGGGATTGATTGATTTACTCATTCCCAGGGTACCTGGACAGAGAGGATCAGTGGAGCAGGATCCAGGATGGCTCGTCAGGTCTAGACGCCGATTTCACGGGTCCGACGCTTCGCTAAATGACATTCCGTATTAGTAGTGGTTTTTATGTTAATATATTTATGGTTGCGAAGGGGGAGTATTTGAAATTACTGGTTGGAATGTCACGAGGTTTAATGGACGAGTAGCCGGTTTGACTTCGAGTATATATCCTAATGTAACGAGGAGCGATGGCCAAGGAAAATCCTGAACTACCTGTCTCTCGTTTCGTCCTGTGGTTCTTTGTTCTCTCGTTCGCCTAAAAAACAAAGCAAAAATATACATTTGAAGTAAAACAGGGTGCACAGGTCAATTGCCGTACATGAACTCACGATTTTTGGAAATGTATCCACTAGTATTCTATACAGAACGAAGCTCAGGTATATAACAAAAGTGGGCCCAAAATATAATGTTAAGTGGAAGAATTTAAGTAAGGTTTTCCAGGAAAGTAAGGTTTTCCCGAATTCGGTAAGGAAAAAACAGATTCTCAAAGGCACGCTCATGGTGATGTGAGTCAGCGTCCGACTTAAATTCTTCAACAAACCGGAGAAGCGATCGAAAGACACCACGTCTCAGCTGCTCCCAAATCAATTTTCATTAACTCCGGGAAAAGGAATGATATATCACTTGATAGCAATTGTTCCCATTCGGTGGCATCTCCCAATTGAGACAATCTCGGAGGAGGGTGTCCCCTCTCATTCTCTCTCACCCTTTTGGTAAAAGATTTACATCGACCAATTGTGCTAGAAATGTTGGGAGCGTCTTGAAAGACACCGCCCGCCTCGACGTATGATTTAATATCCTCTCTCTTTCTCCAGCTTAGACACAATACGAGTCACAATACTCGTAATTCCGAGTTTCAAAGCTTCGCTACTGGTTTATACTGTCACGAGCACATGAGTTCCAACTTCATAAGTACAGACTATACATAGGATTTGAAATTCGCACGATTTTATATAGGTGGGTTTAAAATGTATTTAATAAGAAAGTAGAAACAAAAATTATCTCACTGGATAGCAAGAACTACTGAAGAGAAACAAATTCTGACGGTTTCATTTTCGTAGATAATTATGTTAATTCACAAAATTCTTCTCAACTGTTCTGAAAGGCATAGGTACTACTGATGGCCTCATTTCAACCTTACTCTCAGGCAAAAGCAAAGTTATCAATCAATTTTCAGGGCCAAGACCATTATTCCTCTTTTGACCACTCTTAACTGAAGAAGATCGAGATGCTCTCTGATCCTACGAGAAGTGATGGAAACACTGAAGGTAGAAATATGTATTCTCCACTAAGATGACTCTCTCTTATGCATGCCAGTCAATATAACTTGGATCCTGTTTCAACAAGATCGAAACCTTCTATCCAACAATCCGATTGAGAGCAAGCCTATACATTCCAGTTTTATTATGTCTAAATTTGCCAGCCCCATGGCTACCAAAGCTCGATCAATGCCCACAATCTACTTTGGTTTCATTGCTGTTCCCAAGACCTCATCACTTCCATACCTTGCATCTTGGAGTGCATATCCACTCAATCATTCCTACCTCACAACATAGGAGTTGGATGAAATACGGAATCACTAATCTCAAATTAATGCCATTTCCAGGTAATCAGTTCACAACAATAAAATGCCGAGATCATTTTGCTTCCGAGTCTACCGAAGGTAGCTGAAACTTTGTTTCCACTTTGAAAATCGATACAATGTTTGTTTTCCAAAATTGAAATTCCCACTCGCATTTCACGTTTCAGAGCTTTCTGATCAAATATGGTTCCGTATCTGTTTGTCGGTCTGTCTCTCCGCATCTCCTTGTTCCAGCCATACCTTCCAGAGTTTCAATCCGATTTTGTTCAAATTTTCAGTGATCGTACGGGTAGGGGCCCTTGAGCTCCCATATGAATTTCGTAATGATTGAGTAAACGGAGATTTCGTTCACGATTATGTCGTGATACTGAGATTACGTCTATAATGAGAAATATCAACACGATCTAGAGGTCAACTCTCAATTTTTTATTTTAAATTTATGTTGAAATTTGGTTTAAACCGACAAAGATCAACACGATCAAGAGTTTTGAACCTACACAATTTTCACGGGCGCGAGGAAGCTATGTGCCATTTCCACTTGGCAGAGTATTCATTTTGTTAGAGGCATACTTAATGTAAAGCTTCATAAAAAGGTTGTTTACAAATTTTCTATACAGTACATTACTGATTCACAACCAAGGTGAGCCATCTTCATAAGACCCGCATAACCATAAAAGTGTTGAGTAAATTTCTAATTTAGTCAAATTAATCTGGCAAGAGTTACGTAGGTGATAATATAAGGATGGATAATTTTTGGTGTAACTTTTTCAAGCAAAGGTTCCTTAAAAATCTGGACCACTGAACAATTGTATCACTTCGTCCAATAAATGCAGAGGCGGATTCACGTTTCCAAAACGACCGAACCAAATGAAGACGTTACTTTAATAAAATATTTTTGAGGGAAATAACCGTGCACCAACAATGTTTCCAGTCTCTTGCACTATAATTTTTGACAGCAACGCAATAATTATCCCAAAGATGGGAATCTCCCTCCTCCACCCTCTTTTGTGAAAGATGGTTAACATGCGCTCCGGGAGGATTCAATAGATGTTATCTCCTTTCAGGGCACCAACTGTGCTTTGATGAGGGTCTTTCACATCCTTGAGAAGTGAAACGCGGAGAAAGATGGAAAGGGTTGGATTATGGGAGTACAGCGCAGAGGGGGAGGGGGAGCTCTTGAAAAAGTCCAAATATAACGGGAGATGCTCAGATTAGGGAGTAAAAAATAATATCTCGCTTGGGGTGGAGGTTGCAGCGTTCTGATGAGGAAGGAAGGGCAGATGTTTTGGGTCTCCCAACCCTTTTATACGACTCCGTTCTTCGGTTAATTTTAACAGAGGAAAAAATCCTTCTTTTTGTCCCGTTTTAACCCTTGTAGTGCACACATGTCTCTTCTACCGGGTTTTCTACGAGTTTTTGCACTTGTATCACTGTGCACCGTTCGCCCTCACACCTTGGGAGGATCTCCGCCCCTAGTTCTGGCTCATCTATCACCTCATTCTCGTGGGTACCGTTCTGACTAATTTGACCTGGAGGAACTATGCCACGTTCGGTTGGAATCAAATTAAATCACCCTAAATCATATTAAAGGTTCTTTTTTCCATTTTCTAGCGCCTGGTGTTCCAAAAGAACGGAAAATATGAATTCCGTCCATACTTTTCCCAACCACACATTTTTTTTTTTAATAAAGAAAACGGTCCATTAAGAACTAAGAAATCGTTGTGTCTGGTAATTCATGTTATCTCATGCGCACACGCAACCATTGTTCAGACGGTGTTCATTATTTCATCAAAATCGGACTGTTACAATTTATGTTCGTATACTTGTAGCTTGCCCAGGACCACAGACGAAACACAAAACAAAAATTGTTCAGAAAGCTCTAAAAAGCTAATGGAAATTTTCATTTTGGAATATTCAATTACATCATAGAGGTAATGGCTCTATGATAAGAACTGCCAGCCCTCTTGCTACTGTATAAAACACCCAGGGTGAGTTGGGATGACAAATTTATTGAACACTTGGAATTATATCACCAGATGTTTCTCTTGTTTCTCGAACAGACCGAGTACGGGCGGCTCAATCTAACAGGAGCCGGAACACAGGAGATGGGCACTTGATATCACCCATCGGGACCTGGCGACGCGACTAAAGGAAGTTCTCGTCGTGGGAACAGATCGCCTAGCGCGTCACTCTAACCCTTTGCGCCGAACGGATTTATCCCCCACAAACATCCGGCCCACCTTTTCATTTGGGGAAGGGAAGGGCTGAAGAAAGGCCCTTTTAACACCCATATTGCTTCGAAGACGTGTAGGTACTGTTAGGTGAGATGATCCGTTTCACCGTAATCCGAACACCCGGTAGTGGGTGAGTTTGGGTACCGACCTTCTGTTTTACACCCCCCAGACATTCTCGAACATGTTTCCTACTAGCAGGTGATTCTTGGATCTGTTAACCAACTCAACTTTAAGGTTGTTGCAGTGCTTCCTATACCTACATACCCTCCTGACGTTCCTCAATTACTAGTCAAGTTTATTAAAAAGAGAAAAAGTTACAATCATGCAGTCATTGCAATAGTATCATTCCCTTCGAAAATTTGCTGAAAAAAATTAGGGAGAATAAAGACGACCTTTTAAGTAATTCAAAACATGAATTTCTTCTTTCAACTGAGTTTTGGTTTTCAATTTAATGACTTCAGTTCCGATTTCAAAAATTTGGTAAAACTGTAGATACCTACGTCGGAATAATATTATAATTCAATCCATCTACATGAATGATAGGTAATGCTACCACAACAATTACAATAACCATAGTACTTGTTGTACCATAGTTTACCGAGTTTTTCATAGCTTGACTCATTTTTAGTCTAGAGATTAGGTATTTTTTTGAATGAGTGAATCGGGAGTTTTCTATCCTTACGAACTGTCCACCATCTTCTTTTCCCTACTGTGATCAAAGTTCATTTCCATCAGAATTCGAAGAGAAACTAATTCTATAGTAAAAATGAGCTCGTCCGAGACTCCGGTAAGGTGCAACATGAATGCAGTACCCTTGTTTCACCACTCTAGAACTCAAGATTATAATTTCAATAGCCTCCAGGAAGAGAGTTTCAAGTTTTAATCCTGTAGTTAACTGTTAGTTGTGGAGAAGTGTTTTTAGGTGGTGATTGTTGGTTGTTGGTCGAGCGGTTGTTTGACTATTATACTACCTATTGCATTAATTTGATTCATTTTGTTTATTGATATACTTCCTGATCACTCATGTGTAAAGATGTGAGTGTCTTTTATCCTACAGGCTAGAATACATAATAGACACCATGCTCTAGCGACTTTACTAACGTGACTGCTACCTACAAGGATTTCAACAGGGTGATGGATAATTATTACACTTCATATTCTTTTTAAATTTATTCATGTACTACAACCACAACCAACAGTAGATACCTAACTCCTAGTTATTTATTTAAGACCCCAACAAAAAAACGCCTTAAAAAAATAAACCCCCTTAAAACCCTTATAAAAAAACCTACCCCCGCCCCCTTAAAAAACCCTTAAAAATACCCCTTTATACAAATAGCCCCCCCCCCCTTCGCCCCTCATAAAAATTTATTGAGGGTTACTAGAATACCTTAATATAGGTATCTATGGGTACCATCCATTTTATAGCGGATTACTTACATTTTTGGAAAAAAGCTTTGGAATCGAGCGTTTAGAAACCAAAAATTACAACCTCTTCCCAAATTTATTTTTCAAGTAGGGTAAATATAGGTAAGCAGGCAAAACGTAGGATGCGAAATTTAAACTAATAGATCCTTCCTTGAACGTCCGTCGCATTGCTATGCGACTACTGAATAATCGGTGGTCGATGAAATTTGGCACACTGATTTAATTTAGCTGTGCATCGAAACTGGAAAGAAGTAATTATAAATATCAATACGACTGCCAATCTTTATTCAGTTTTGAGTCACGAGAATAGCACAAATTGCAGATCGAATACATTTAATCTTTTATTCAATCGAGTTTAACATTCCTTTAATGCTTTCCGATAGAAAGCGAGGATTGTCTAAATGGAAGCACCATTGAAGTATAATATGCAGCAACCAACACAATAAGAATGATTTCTTCTGGTACGGACATTTTAATTTTTTTACTCAACTTCCAAATCTAGTTTTCAACCGCGGATTCTGAAGTAGACTCAACACCCACGGAAGGTAACGTTCAACAGAGGGGCGATGGCAACCATATCCAAGTCACGCCATCCTGTAGGACTCTTTCGGGTTTTGAGGAGTACATAGAGCTCTCCAGGAAAAACTGGGAGAGGATCTCGGACAGGTATTATGAATATTATTAAACCTCATTGTGACATTATATGCTGTTACAATTATGTAGTATCCTGAAGTTCCTAACGGATACCATAAATATGGCTGCCCGAAGGACTATGGTTGTGATGGTAAAAAAGAGACGCAGTAAGAGGTTGAGAGATCACAATAAATTGATTGATTAAAACACACGACGCCGGAAAATATCAGAGATAGCATAGAGAGGGAATATACATAAATATATCATTCTGGTATTTCTGTAGATTCCATTTTGGTAAATAGGCAGGTAGGCTGAAATGGAATAAACTACAAGTGGAATATTCTAAGTGGAAATCTTCGAACCCTGGTCATCCCTACATTGCTTTGGAGATCTCACACAATATCATTGCCACGTAACTCTCCTCATCAATTATTTATTGTTTCAATAACTTCCCCCCGAATATGGCAAATTCCGAAACGAGCCGAAGACCTCATTTTCATCGATTTAGGTGCAGTGTTCATTTATTTGGAACAATAGTTCATAAATTGCCCAAGTCTTCGGAATAATATTGACGAAAAATGTATTCCTTCAAACAGTCATGGTTTGGATGAGTGAGTGATTATGGTACCTACTACTAGTGGTATGGAACACCTTTCAATATAGCATCTCCCAGTCAAATTCAGTTTTCCCCAGACAAATTTGATTTTTTTCATAAATCAATTTAATCAGATAGTTTTTTCCCAATCAAATTCAGTTTTTTCCAATCAAATTCAAGGTGTTTAGCAGACTCAATGTAGGATCCTCCTTGAACATGAATTTATTTGGGAAAAAACTAAATTTGGTTGATAAAAAAAATTTGGTTAAAAAAATCAAATTTGATTGGAAAAAACCAAATTGGGTAACAATTTAAAAGAAGAACATTAAAAAATCGTATTTAATTTTCAGAAAAGAGCGCTTAAGAGCAATCGTGTATCGAGGCATAATAAAAAAAACCATTTCCTATACTGTTGTTACGTATCTACTCGTATTACATTATATAATTATTAAAAGTAGGTATATAATATGATTATGTATAGCTTTGTGAATGTGCTCAACATTTGCTATGAAAGAGCCCAACAAATTATTTTCTCCTGCCAGAAACATGAACCTACATTGCCACGCTGAGCAACATTAGCGAATCAGTGTATGTCCATCGTAAAATTGAGTCGGTTTACTATAATGAAATGTTTCAATTTTCTTATGCTTATGCGATATTTTTCAGTGTAGCTTAATAATTTTGGAGTTGTACATCGTAAAGGGAACTCCATTCATCAGAAAAATTGACGTGCAAGTTTGTCCGAAGGTTCCGTGTGGATCCCAGAATCTTTGACTCGTCCTCCTCGGCATCTGCTCAGGGAGAAGGAGCTCAAGAGGACGCAGCGTGGCCGAGAAAGAAAGTGCAATTATACGAGATGCCAGAAGGAATCCTCAAAGTTCCTGAAGAAGTTCCACTATATGAGGAAGAGGAGGAGGAGGGGGAAGGTGTAGAAGGCGAAGATTTAATATACAAAATAGAAAACGGTCTGATTTCCTTTGAAGAAGCGATCAGAATTCAATCCGTTAGTCCAGAAACAGATATTCTCATGAAGGATAGATTATAACAATAATGTTTAAGAAATGGTCGGGGATTCAGTCAGAAAACTGACTTCAGATCATTCTTTATTGGCGACGTTTCGGGTCGGGGATGGGTGAAGATGGGTTTCGATCCGAAACGTCGCTAATAAAGAATGATCTAAAGTGAGTTTTCTGGCTGAATCCCGACTTATCCCCAACAAGTAGATTATAACAAGTAAGGACTTCGGTTCGGATCTTCCGATAGGGAGCAGTGGGACAACTGATTTCAATATTGAATTATGTACCTACCTACCCATTTATTATAGATTAGGCAGGTAGTTATTTTTCTGTCACCAATCAAGCCACCAAATCATCTGCGGGATGGGAGGTTTAATTTGATTTACTGTTCAGGAAAAGTGTGAATATAAACTTTCGCTTTAAGTACCTGCTATTATACTTACAAACAATCTTTGGAAGCGATGCCAATCGAATTATTGTACCTAGGAGTAGGTACTATCTTTTGGGAACAAAGTTCCGTATGAAGAAAAAGTCATAGAAACAACTGAAAGTCAACTTTCTCTTCAAATTCTGGTTCAAACCCCTACCTAAATAAGATATAAATTAATATAAATATGCCATTTAATTAGACCTTTACTATCAAGGATATGCAAAGTAAAATAAACACACTACCTTCAGGTTTTAAGAATAATCTACAATAATCATTATTATGAAGGATTTATGTTGAATTTTTTATACACCACCCTAATTCAAAACTTTGAATGTCGAATAGTACGTATAAATTGGTCCGTAAGTTTCAGTTGGTCATCCCAAGTTAGTATGCAATAATCAAAACCACATTTCAGGAAGAAACGGCGAAAGAAATGGATCTTCGCCCAGGATGCAAAGTTCTCTCCTTCATTCCACCCTCAAGCTTAGGATTAGTTCGCTGGATTTACGAAGCAAATGCCTTCGTCCCTATCAAGATTGATCTGAGTTTCTTGTGAGCCTATTTCGACGACAATGAATTTAATCATCACAGATTTAATTATAGAGAATGGATTTGTTTATACCTTAATACTTACTGGAAACATGAATAGAGCCAATAATAGCAGCACGTAAACTTTAGCTGGTATCACCAAACTGAGGGAACTATTTAATTCCTGGTTCAATTGTGTTAGGTGCATGTAAATAAATGTAATTTATTTTCTGGAGCATGAAACGGAAGAGAAACCACAACATACTACCTTATGAATATTACTATGATAATTTTAATGTTTTGAATCGCTATGATGAACCGATTAGGTCAG